>CAUYON010178946.1:0-82699 GCA_963573935.1 Arctocebus calabarensis
ATTTGCCTCTCAATGGCCACCTCAATTGCTTTTTCTGATTATAAGCAATTCCTCAGTACACAAGTGCATGAATGTTATCTCATGCATGTGCATAAAAGTTTTCCCTGGAGGTAGTAAGATTAGCCCACATAACAAAATCCCTGCTTCTGCTTTTGAATGCGTTTAGGGTGATATTGGCTGATGGAGACCCCCGTTAGGAAGAGAAGGTGACTGATGCTTAGAAGTGTTTTCTTCCTTACAATGAGAAATGACCATTCAGCCAAGAAAAAACTAGATCTGCACAAGTTTAAGTGGTTAGTCAACAACTGAAATGAGATAGCAGCCCCAATAAATCTATTTGCTTGATGTGACTATGATCAGGTGAGTCCCCCGTCTCTTCCTCGGTGAAGAAGAACATCGTTTCCCACCACTATTAATATTCATTCATTACAAGGATTTTATTTTTGAGATAGTCTCATAAAAGGGTCTACTCTTTTCAGAATTTCTAGCAGTCTTTTATCCACTGAACTTTTTTCATAAACAATTGGGTTTTAGTATTTTGAAAGGAAAAGGTTGAAACTCAGCTCCTATCAACCATGCTGTCTCCCAGTATTCATTTGTGTTCTTTCATACTGGTATTAAAAGATGCTCAGTTTTCTTATTCCTGCCAAAGCACTGTAAAGTAAGTTTTAGATTCTAAATAATCTGGTGACTCTAACTGAGGAAAAACAGCATGGGCGGCATGAGAAGATACTGGGCAAAGACCTGAGAAGTATTTGATCTCAGATGAAGAGATGGAAGACATATTTCTAGGAATGCGTGGCAGAGCTTGACCTCTGAGGGAGATTAGTTGTAAACAAACATTTTTGTATCCCAGTAAAAGATTTTACTTTAAAATAATGTAGCAAGGAGTAAGGCTTTATTAATTTCCTTATCCAGCCTCGGAATGGCTGATCAGCAGACAGTTCCCCCAGTCTGTGCCCTGCCACAGGTCTGTCAGTTTGTGGAGAGGAGCCATTTATGGGGATCCCTGTTTCTAGAATGTGTATTTTCTAGGTATCACTTTTCTTTATCCCATTTTCTGTTGTTCTTGTTGTTTGAGATAGAGTCTCACTATGTCACCCTCGGTTGAGTGCCATGGTGTCACAACTCACAGCAACCTCAAACCCTTGAGCTTAAGCGATTCTCTTGCCTCAGCCTCCCAATTAGCTAGGACTACAGGCACAACTCCGGCCTGTTTTTCTTTTATTTATTTATTTTTGGTTGTCATTGTTGTTTAGCAGGCCTGGCTGGGCTCGAACCTGTCAGCCTCAGTGTATGTGGCTGGTCCCTACCGACTGAGCTGCAGGCACTGAGTCCCTTCTTCATCCCACTTTCTTCTAGCCTATCTGCTTTCACTCAACAGATCTGATTTCCTGTTTGTTTTTCAAATATATTACATGCTACCACGGCACCCAGTCATATAGAACACACCCGAGAAATACGGGTCTTTCCGCGTTCACTCCTCTTTGGCCTGAGGCATGGGCCCACTTCCTGCCCTGCAGTATTCTGGATCCTTTCCTCCTGCTGTATTGCCTATTTTTAAGCATAATCTAGATGATTCATAGTAACCATTTTTTTCTATCCTTCTATGCACTTCTCTGTTTCTCCTTTAGTTGACTTTGTAACTACCAAACACCCCATTTTTTAGTCTGGCTTTACTTTCTTTTGATGTAGTAAACGCAAACTCAAGCTGTTGTCTCAGGTACTTGGTAAGCATTTTTATCTTTGAATTCTTCCAGCCTTCCTTTGGTTTTGAAAATGTGTCTTATATTATTTCTTTTCTTTTCTTTTCTTTTTTGCAGTTGTTGGCCGGGGCTGGGTTTGAACCTGCCACCTCCGGCATATGGGATTGGCACCCTACTCCATTGAGCCACAGGCATTGCCCAATATTTTTTCTTTTTTTTTTTTAAATCAGGGTTTATTTTTATAGGATTTTTAAGTTTACAAAAATATTGTACAGAAAGTACGAAAGAGAGTATCCATATACTGTCTCTCCCCTCCCTGTCTGCTGCATGTTCAGGTATTATGTTAATGGCTATTAGTGTGGTGTATTTGCTACAATTGATGGATGTATAGCAATAGAGTATTATTAAGTAAAGTTCATACTTAACATTAGTTTTTTTTTTTTTTTGCATTGCCCAGTTCTATGGACTTTGAAAATTACTTAATGTCACGTATCTACCTTACCAAGTTGGACAATAGTTTCACTGCCCTGAAATTGCCCTGTATGCTAGCTACTCACCCCTGCTTCCTTCCTGTGAAACCCCAGCTATCACTGACTCTTACTGTTTGTACAGATTTTCCTTTTCCAGAATGTCACATGGCTGAAATTATATAGTAAGTGCATTTTTCCACATCAGTTTCTTTCCCTTAGTAATACATATTTGAAATTCCACTCATCTTTGTAAAGTGTTCATTCATTTCTGAATAATAATCCTAGGGCGGATGTAGACTTTACTTTTTCACTTTTTTCGGTTCCATTTTTCTCTTCTTGTATCTCATCTTACCCTAACGTGTGATTTCTTAGGCCTGTTCACCTAAGATTTTTCCCATCATCTTCATTCTTTCTGTCTTTTCTTCTGAATTTTAGGAGGTATCTTGAGTTACATATAACTAAGCCTTTTTTCAATTTATCATTAATTTCCTCTCTTGTCAATTTTCATCAGCGAGATTGCTTTTAAGTTCTGTGAGTTATTTTGGGATCCGAATGACTTCACTCTCTCTAGATGCCTCCATCCCACATCGAGTAAGGCTATTACTCGTGTTTATCACTCCGATGGCTTCCCAACTTGTCTCCTTTCATATCCTCTCAGTGTCTGCCAGCCTATTCTCCAGAGATTTGGCAGAATAATATTCTATAAACAAATTTGATTGTGTCTTTTCTTTGCTTATAGTTTTTTAGTTGTCTTATTTATTTGAGTTTTTTTTTTAATTGATACTTCATAGTTGAAGGTATTTGGAGAATACATGTGATATTTTGGTACCTGTATGCAATGTGTAATGATAAAAATAATTAGGATGTTTATCAGAGCAAACATTTATCCCTTCTTTGCGTTAGGAACCTTATATTACCTTTTAGCTATTTTTACATACACAATAAATTATTGTTCACTATAATTTACCAATAACTAGCAAAAATTATAATTCCTTCAATCGAGTTATTTTTGTACCCATTACCCAACTTCTCTTCATCCCCTTTCCATCTCTCTTCCCAGCCTTGAATAACCTCTGTTCTGCTCTCTACGGCCATGAGATCTACTTTTCATAACCACGATTAGGAACTGTGATATTTATCTTTTTGTACCTGGCTTATTGAATTTAATGTAATGACCGTGATTTCCATCTATGTTGTTGCAAATGACATAATTTCAGCTTTTTACAGCTAAATAATATCCTTTTCGTGTGTGCATCACATTTTCTTCACCCATTTATCCACTGAAGGACACTTAGGCTGATTCCTTATTCCTTATCTTGGCCATCATGAAGTGCTACGGTAAAGATGATGGGAGCGAGGCTATCTCTTTGTTATGCCAACTTCTTTTTTGTTGTTGTTTCTTTTGGACATATATCCAGCCATGGGACTGCTGGAGCACATGGTAATTGTATCTTTAGTCTTTTGAGGAGCCCACACCCTGTTCTCCAAATGGTTGTAATACTTTATATTCCCATCCACAGTGTACTAGCACCCCCTTTCTGTACATCTTCACTAGAATGTGTTATTTTTTGACTTTTTAATACAGCTAGTCTCACTAGTGTGAGATGATATCTCCTGGTAACTTGATCTGCATTTCCCTGATTAGTGAAGTTGAGCATTTCTTTTCTATACCTGCTGGCCATTTTCATGTCTTCTTTTGCAAAATGTCTATATAGGTCTTTGTCCATATTAACATCAAAAAAGTTGGAAAATTTAGTTTGTTGTTATTGAGTTATTTGAGTTATTTCTATATTCTAGATATTTACCTGAAATTACAATAAATGTATGATTTTCTCTTTAGCTTTCATCTTGATTGGAAACATTCACTATGCAAATTTAGAGATACTCCACCCTGAGAGGGAGGAGTAGATTGCCTATTAAATTTGCTAGTTGTTAGTTATTTTGTTTTTGCTTTTGCAGTGCAGAAGCTTTTTAGCTTGATGTGATCTCATTTGTCCAATTTTGCTTTTATTATCTATGCTTTGGAGGTCTCACCCCCCAAAATTTTCTTAGAACACTGCCTTGTAGCATTTCCACAATACTTTTTTGGGGGAGTTTTGTAGTTTTAGGTACTATATTTAATTCTGTAATCCATTTTGAGCTAATTTTTGCTTATGGTGAAAGATGAGGAGTCTAGTTTCATTCTTCCGCATACGGATATTCAGTTTCCCCAGCCCCATTCAGTGAAGACACTGTCCTTTCCCCAATGTATACTCTTGGCAACTTTGCTGAAAATGAATTTCCTATACGTGTGTGGACTTATTTCTCCATTATATTCCATTGTTTGGCTTCCATTATTTTTAGGATAAAATTCAAAGTCTTTGACATACTTTTTCAGTCTCTGGTTAAACAATGCTTTTCTTCCATTGCCACATCTTTCTCCCTTACACTTTTCTTCTGACTTCCAGGCCTCTTGCTTCATTAAACATATCATTGATTTTTTTCTTATTTTCAATTACCATTTGATTTTTCCTTTCCCTGCATCATGCTTTCCCCACGTTTGGTCTGGCTAATATCAACTTATGTCTTCCTTCTCAGCTTGAATATCACTTCCTCAGGGAAGCCTTCCAGGATTCCACAACTTAGTTTGTCAGCCTCTGTCCCTGTGCCCCTGCGTCACACACAATTTGTCTGCATAGCACCATGAACACTTGCAACTAATTCTTATTAATTGCATTTAGGTGGGCAGATTGTCATTTAAATGCAGACACTGCAAGGTCAGGGAGTGCGCCATCATCATTCACAACAGTTTTTGGAGAGTTCAGCTCAGTGCCTCCAACAGGACAGCTGAAGAATAAATACTTCTTCAATACATGACTTCCTTCATCTCTTTCCCTTTTTGCATAGGGCTATTCTGCTTTTATAGATGCAGTATCGCAAAATCTTGTTAAAAATACAAATTAAACATTTGAAAGTGTCTTTTCCTTCTTTGTGCTACTCTATTTCAGAGGATGTATTTATTTGATTTCTTGGAACATATTGTATTATCTTTTAAAGAAATGGTGATTTTTTTCCCCCAATGTATAGGCAAGTATTAATCTCATTTATAAGGATGCATAAATTGGAATAGCAATAACGTATCTTTGGGAGTGCTGAGAGTATGTATCTGAAATTACAGTAAATCTATTCTTTTCTCTTCAGCTTTCATCTGGATTGCAATGCTCACTATGCAAATTCAGAGAGCCCGCAGCCTGAGAGTGAAGAGAAAATGAGAGCTGGAAGGGGAAAGTTTGCCTCTGCAATGAGGACTTTGCTTTCTATTTCCCCAAACCATCAGGAGTGCTCTTGTGGGTCTGGCACAGCTGCTCTTACCAAAAGCCAGTCCCTGCAGGTTCCCTTTTATAATCAGACCAGGGGGCTTTTTGCTCAGTGTGGCTTCAACAAACAGAACCCATCCTACAGGCATCAATGAGTTTGAAATGAGTCCCCTGATTGTCCCACAGCTGGACTCACCTCTAAACCTACCCCAGCTTGTTAAAAACTGGGCAAGTTGCCAACACTGTTGCTTTCCATTATTTTGTATGCCTACTGTTTTAAGCCAAATAAGGGATATTTGTTTTTTTTTTTTCTTCTTTAATCTCATGTTCCTTACACTTAGCTGAAATTTCTGATTCCTTATGGCATGGATCTCTTTTTCTTTCATTATGCATGTTTCTCCCTAATTTGGTTCTTTTCCTGGATGGTTTAGAGAGAAAGAATTGCTCCCAAAGCAAGTAGTGCTCATTTGTGTTTTTTCTTCTCCCCTATCCATTTAAAATATGATTTACTTATGTGTTTGCAGGTAGTGATAATACACAAAAGCTTCACTGTTCATTTACTCAAAGAACATGAGAAGGGGAGGTTGAGGCAGTGGAGATGGTGGGTCTGATGCAGGCCTTTCTGAGGCTGGTAACTCTCATTGTGTAGGCAGGAGTGATGAGGGCCAGAGCACGAGGTGCTATAGAGAGAGGGGATTATCAGCTGAGCTGCTATAATAGACTGGACCTTAATTGGCCAGTGGTGTCCTGGGTCTTAATTCCACTTCTCTCTGTTTAATTCCAGAAAAATGCTATGGTATATTTCTGTCTGTTACATCTTCTCTGTCAAGGACTTTGCAGGATTACTGACACCCTTCAACCTTTGTTAATTCAAGTTTATTAGCTTCACCTATTCTAGCTTCTACTTCTGTTGGAGGTAGAGCAATTCTGGGGGTTTACCCAGTAACAGAGACAAGCACACATCCCGGCGCCTGAGAAACATTTGCACACTTTTGATTTCCTTTGCAGACTCAATCTACCTTGCAGCTTGTGTTCTCATGTGATGGAAGAGCCATTTGATAAGTGATCTTAAGATTTACGGCTTCTGGCAAAACACAATATTCAAATTACTGTGTACTTAATACTTCAAATAGTAGCATTTTGGATCAGTAGAACTTGCTCCTTTATTTTGAAGGTATAATTTAATTCAATAAGATTTAAAGTTGTATGTAAGTTATACCAATACAGCTCTATTTGAGTATTTTTTTTTTTTTTTTCAAATTAATATGAGGGTACAGTTTTTAGGTTACATTGTTCTCCCTTCCAGGGTAAAGTTCCCCTTGTAGAAGAGCCCCTCCCCCTAGGGGGCGTGTTATCCACCCTCACAATGTGCACAGTAGGGGGGATCCCACTTTACGCCCTCCCTCCTTCTGCCAAACCTCCTGCCCTCCACTTCCCTCAACTGGACTGTCTTATTGTTCTTATGATCATGTAATTGTTTATATATTGATTTCATAATAGTATGGAGTACATTGAATATTTATTTTTCCATTACTTGTGAGACTTTACTTAGAAGAATGTATTTCAACTCTATCCAGGTAAATGTAAAAGATGTAGCTTTTGGATTGAGTATTACTTCTACTGAAATCATAATTGTTTATAAGAAAATGAATTGCTTCTTATCTCAGAGAAACCAAAGGAAATATAAGTTTGCCTTTTAGCAAAATATTCTTTACCAAAATAAATATATAAATGTGTCTAGACTTGACTGAAATAATTTACTTTTTAATTTTTTTCACTTTTTTGATGGTAAATGCTAATTTAATTTGTTGATAAATATAACGTTATGGGCATCTATTCTGTGAAATATTTTACCACAATAAAAATATCGAATGTGATAATAGTAGTTTCTTTTGTTTGACACTCCACAAAGAAAGGAAATGACAACTTAAAAGAAATATTTTCATGTCTCATCTGATTATCTAACACCTGGCAATGAACTGATAAGATTCTAAAGGGTTATGAATACTTTTGTATTATCAAAATGTAATAATTAAGACTTGAAAGAAAAGGAAATAACACATTGCCTTTTGTCCTTTTTATTTTTCTTTTCATTTATGTCATAGACACTTGGATAATCTAGGGGCACAAACTAAAGGATTTATTTTCTAATCATTCCTAAAGCGATGGTTTCTTTGTCTATAAATATGAGGACTTGGAGAACTCTCCCGAGAAATGTATGATCCAGTAAGACTTGGGCCATCCCACTCCTCAACTAGTAATTAGTTAATTGTTAACTGTGTGTTAGGTATTATTCTAGGTACTTATCATTTATCAGTTATCAATTAACATTTGATATCATTTATCAATTTATCAATTATCATTTATCGGTTAACGTACCCCTCACAACAAACTATAAATTCGGTACTATTTTTGTCCTCATTTTAAAGATGAGGAAGCAGGAGGATTGAGATTAAGTGGTTTGCACATAGCTACTAAATTTTGAAATGGAAACTAAAATCCTGATAGGTTTCAAGAATTTAACAGGATGGAATGTTCCACAGCATTTATATAAAATCATGAGTTATTTTACATACTTGCTGCTTTATGCCTCTTTTAAGAGAGACTAGAGAATCACTCTTTAGTTATCCAAATGAGAAATAAGATAGTTCAACTGGTGTTATCACTGTGACTCCTCCTGGGCGTCAGAATGTCATTTTCAGAGAGAGGAACAGCAACTAGGTCTTGTCCGAATTAGTTAATCATAAAATGATGGGCTTCTGGAATCTTTATGTGGTCTTTCAAACCAGATCAACTCCAAGAGAAAACCTCACCATCTGCTATGGACTGAATGTTTGTGTCCTCCCGAAATTCATATGTTGAAGCTTTCGTTTCCAAGGTGACATGTGGAAGCGGGCCTTTGGGAAGTCATTAGGTCTGGATGAGATGATGAGGCGGGATTCTAATGGTGGGATCGGAGTCCATACAGGAAGGGAGGAGAGACCAGAGCTACTTACTCACACTGTGTGTGTTCTCTCTGTCTCTCCCCTTCCTCCCCTCTCTGCCCTGGGAAGATGCAGTGAGATGGTGTCTGTCTGCGAGTCAGGAAGTGACCCCTCACGGAGAACCAAGCTGGCACATTGATCTGAGACTTCCAGCCTCTAGGACTGTGAGAAATGAATGTCGGGACTAAACCACTGAGTCTGTGCTCTTCCATTGCAGCAGCCTGGACTGAGATGCCATCAATGACTGAGGAATAGTGTGGGTAGTACCTAGATTTTTGTTTAATATTATCCTCAATATAAACTAAGGATATTGACTTTAAAATTAGGATAGTGGAAACAAAGCTACTTTTTGCCCGAATTAAGGGGAAAAAATGGAAAACTTAAAAAGTAAAGATGTGTATTAATTTAAAAAATGAAAAACCGTGACTGATGCTTATCCCCTAGAATCATGAAATTTTCACTTTGTGATCTATAAGGTGAATTTTACATATACATGAGAATAGGACATGGCAGTCTCCTTGGTCTTTGGTCAAAAATTCTTCTGATCACACCCATGGTAGTGATGATAGCAGCATGCCATCAAAACGTTACACTTATCCTCACCCTAATTCTTTTTTTCAGCTAAGGCAGAGAAACAAGCAAACTCATCTGCTAGCCTCAGGCACCTGTGTCTCTGCCTTGATATTTTTCTTCCCCACCTGGGAATCCTTGTCTAGTAGCTTCTGCCTTATTATCACAGAAAGAATCCTGGTGAAGTGCTACTAACCCAGGTCACGTACACAGTTGGCCCAAACTTTACTCTTAATCAATGTGTTAGCCATTTTATGGTTTTTATCTAATTGTTTATTCGTGGGCTGAGCTAGTACTTCACAGCGAGGCAAATTTTTATTGCTCTGTATATAATTTCTGAGCAAATAGGGTGTATAATGGAAGTGAAAGTGCTGACATTGTGCTTTCTGTAATGGCACGAGTGGACTCAGTATTACAAAGTACTTTTATTACATCCTTCCATCAGGCCATTTATATGAAACATGGATTGAAATATAATTTAGAAATGAGATGTTAGTACTTGAACCCAGTAGATAGAATATGAAAACCATCCAATGAGTAAACAGACAGATGTAAATGATCCAGAAATAGAAAATGACTAACTCACCAAGGCCTCTGATCATTTAAACACAGTTACAGAGTCCTTTTGAGATACATGTCCAAATTAGGCTTTTTGAGCAAAGAAAATTATTTTTTCTTCGGATCCAAATCATCTTTGACTTGAAAAATTAGGATGGTGGCAACTAAATTACTTTTTGCCTGAATTAAAGAAAAAAACACTAAACACTTTTTTAAAAGTAAAGACCTTTATTTCTGTGTGTGTTTGTAGCAGTAATATATCATAGGAACCTAAATTTAGAGAATATTACTGATCCTATCCATCTTATCTGTAATTGAACCTGATATTTTTTCTTTTTCTTAAGAGAGAAAAAGACAGAAAAGTAAAAGAAGCAAGATAACTGGGAAGTAAAAGAAGCAGGAGAACAGATAAATAAATAAGACCATTTCTCTTTAGTATTTACTAAATATTGTCAGTGGTTACAGCAGTTTCTAGGCATTGGGTGGCTAAGTAGGAGAGCTGATTCAGAAACCCTACACGTTATGACAAAGCAGATAAAAACACACACGGGGAAAAAAGAATCCCTATTCAATAAATGGTGCTGGGAAAACTGGATAGCCACATGTAAAAGACTAAAATAGGATCTTGACCTCTAACCACTCACAGAAATTAAATCACTACGAATAAAAGACTTAAACTTAAGGCAAGAAACTACAAGAATCCTAGGAGAAAATGCTGGAAAAACTTTTATTGATATCAGCCTAGGCAAAGAATTTATGAAGATCCCAAAAGCAATCACAATAACAACTAAAGTAAATAAACGGGCCCTAATCACATTAAAAGCTTCTGGAAAGCCAAGAACACAATCAAAAGAGCTAACGTCCAAACCACAGAATGGGGAAAGATATTTGCATGCTCTATCTACATCTGATAAAGGACTGAGAACCAGAATCTTCAAGGAATTCAAGCAAATCGACAAGAAATAATCATGTAAAAAAGTGGGCAAAGGACATGAAGAAAAAGTTTTCAAAGGAAGATAGACTAATGACCTACAAATTCGTGAAAAAATGTTCAGTGTCTCTAATTATTAGGGAAATGTAAATCTAAACCACAACGAAATGTCACCTAACTCCATGAGAATGGCTCGCATTAATAAGTCCTAAAATGCCGGCATGAATGAGGAGAGAAAGGAACTTATCACACTGTTGGTGGGACTGCAAACTAGTACAACTTTTATGAAAATCTTATGCAGATGCCTCCACGAACTTAAAGCAGATCCACCAACTGATCCAGCAATCCCATGTCTGGCTATATGCTCAAAGGAAAAAGGTCACTTTATAAAAAAAGAGACCCGCACATGAATGTTTATAGGAGCACAATTCACAATTGCGAAGATGTGGAAACAACTTAAGGGCTCACAATACATGAATGGATTAATAAAATGTGCTATATGCATGCTGTGGGGTACGACTCAGCTGTAAAGGGAAATGGTGATCTAGTATCTGCTGTGACAACCTGGGTAAAACCAGAGCCCATTCTTGTAAGGGAAGCATCACAGGAATATAGAACCCAACACATGTATTCTACATCAGGTCGGAACTGATTGATCAACACTCGAGTGAGCATATGGGAATAAATCTCAATGAAAATCAATCTGGGAGAGGGGGAGGACAGGAGGTAGGCAAATTCACACCTACGGAGTATGGTACACTCTGTCTGGGTGAGGGGCATGATTGAAACCCTGACGCAATTTGTGAATAAAACTATGTATGTAAACAAAACCCCCTAATGTTGTGAAATTAAAAAAACAAATAACAAAAACGTGTTGATACATTTAGCAGGTCTCTTAATGGATTTTTATTGTAGAAGGAAAAGGAGGAGGTCGGTTAGTAGTTACGTACCTTCATCTTATTTTAACTCTCATTTTCTCTTTTCTTTTCTGAACCCTCTGTTACCTCAACCTCCTTGATGACAAAAATGAGATTTAGTTGGGGAGAGAAGATTAGTCTAAAAATAGAAGAAATATTTATGTAATGAATAAGGAAATAGATAAATGCAAGAAAGAGGAGAATGAGCTGAATTGGGGGAATGCGGTGTGTAGGTATCTAAAGGAGCTTAATGTGCTAATTCAGTGATAGGGTATTAGCTTCTACCGGAATTTTAAGTAGAGCCGTTTTTTGGTTATAATCACTATTCCTCCTTTTTGAGCCCTTCTTTACCCTAAATTTATATTTTCCTATACCATAGTCCCTCAAGTGTTTTTTTTTTTTTTTGCTTCTTTCAATTTATCTGATTATCTCATTCTATATAGTCTATCCACCTTCCCTGTGTTCTGCCTCCTTCCTTTTTACCTGATCAAAATTTCAAAGAAATAGTGATATCTCAGCCATATGCTTCCCTGATTAATATAGTTCACACTAAGTTCTAATTAATAGACCAGTAAAACCTTTTTGTGCCATTTGAAAAAATGTATTGATTTTCCATATGATTCTGAAAATAGAAAACTATTTCAGCAGAGAACTTTTCACATTCTTGGTCTCTGTAAGCCCACCCCCTCACTTAGAAACCACTTAGTCATTCCATTTAGTCAGTATCTTTAGCCTAGGTGGAATATTGGAACAAACACAGACCTCGGAACTCAGACCCAGCTTCATGTATCAGCTCTACCACCGATTAGCTCAGTGACCTTGAACTACTTAGCAAATCTTGATAAACTCCTGAGTCCTGTGAAAAAAACTTTGTAATACCTCCTTCTTGAAAATAATATGAGATGGCATATATAAAACAACTATAAAAATACTTTGCACCTTGCAGACACTTGAGAAATATGGTATCAATTAAGCAATGATTTGCATTTAATAGAATCATAAAATGCTAAGGTAGGACCATAAGAATTAATTGAATGCATTTTCCTTATTTACAAATGCAAAAGCTGAGACTCACAGAAGTCAAGTGTCCTAGCAAAGGTTATTAAATAATTAGAAATGGGGTTAGAGTTTAGGGTTGATTTGGATATAATTAAAGTTCTTTGCATTATTTTACACAACTGTCCCTTAAGGCCTTGTGTAATTCTTAATTTTACTGGACTTTTCCTGTACCCATCCACACACTGAGACAAATATCCATTTCCTTCTCCACCTGTGTTTTTCATGAAGAAATATATTTTTTTACTTCTGTCTTAATTATCTTAAAATTGTGGCCTATGGAAGTAACTGGCCTGTTGCTCAGAATACCTTTTTCGCCCTCTGTATCATTTCCATTAATAAATAGTTTTATAGTTTCTACTTTAGATCAGCCACATTTGATTCTCTTTTTGCAATATTAATTTTTCCCCAGACAAGTGGTTCCTAATTCTGTCTCCTTTAATATATTCCAACACTAGGCTCTGTTGAAATGACCCTCTTCCTCTAGAATGTTACATTTTCTAAATATTTCCTAGTACAGGATTTAACACATACATAACACATTTCATGATAATGTGAAATTACTTCATCACACCTTCAAATGAGTAAGCAACATGTTACAGATTTCACTCCTTCTTACAGAAAGACATTGCCTTCCAAAGTTTTCTATCTTACTGCAAAATGGGGGAGGGGGACACGAGGAAGTCTACATTTCCTTGCAAAAGGACAACACTTAGGTCAAACCATCAGATTTAATACTGCTTACTTTCTAGATTTTGTTCCACTGTTTTCCTCAGTAGTTCCACTAAATGTTAATAATGCAACAAAAAGCCCCTATGATACGTAATTACACAAAGTTATATAAATTGTAAAACACTTCAAAAACCTATATAATTAGGTTTTAATTTTAAAGAAATAAAACTTCAGAGTAAAGGTGAAGCCTCGTTGAATCTTTTTGTCACTTCAGGAATAAACCGTTAACACTGATCATTTTAATTCACGTTTCTACAATGGAAATAAATGCAAATATACACATAAACCATAAATAGCATTGCTGTGTATTTTACACAGATTAAAATATCCTTTGTAGGTATCTTTTATATAACTTTCTTTTTTTCTTTTAAACATTTTATGTTTGAATTATGGATTGAAAATGAATTTCTACTCCACAAATTTTAACTGCTAAACGGGGTTTTATTTTATAACTATGCCAGAGTTTGTTTAATACATCATGGATTTGGGCCGTAGCTGGTAATGCCATGTGAACATTGCTGGGCGTGTTTCTCTTTGCACTAATGCAAGAACATTTCTAGTGTAACTATGTAAAAATAATCCCTGTGTTATTCCGTGGTAGTTTACACTTTACACTTTATACACTTTAGAAGTATAAAAATTTTTAATTCATCTCCTTGAAAACTGTGTATGGTACAAGTTTTTAATTTTACTTTGTTGTTTTAAATATTTTTTAAGTATTATTTTGCCCCTTATATATAAAAAGTGTTTTAAGCCTGGAAGAAGTAACACTAAAGAGAATTAAAACATCTATCTTCTAGATCTTCGTTGTAAATGTTTATTGCCTTACTAAAAGTAACCAAGGCTCCTAGGAGAGATGATTGATTCTGGGAAGTAAAATTACTCTCTATAATACAGTAATGGTAGAATTGTGTCTACCATTGGTTAAAACTGTGCCCAAACGTGTAGTTTAATGTACAGCACCAAGAATAAAAAGGGGAAAACTTTATAGATTCCATACAGTTTTGCTCTGAACCCAAACTGGTCTGTTAAAAAATAAATAGAAATATTCAATTTCACAACCTTAAAAAAGAGTGGCCATATAACAAATAACAAAATTATATAAAGATAGAACAAGTAATAGAGTTAGAAAAAAACCCCAAGGGTTAGCATTGGTTGGCAAATAAGGGATTGACATGATTTTAAAGTATCTTCCCATCTATGATTTACTAAGAATAAGGACTTAAAAGGTACTCTTACAGCAAAGAGATCTTGCAAAAACCACTCTGCATGACAGACATCCATGTAGTCAAACATGTCAACAAAGGGACATTGAGTTCCTCCTCAGAGAGTGATACTGTTTCATAGGTGTAACATTTCTGCCCAAAATGTATAACCTAAATTGAATTATGAAAAAACAATAAGAAAAACCCCAAAGGAGGGATACCTTTACAAAACATTGGGTCTGTACTCTTTTAACCACCAAAGTCATGAAAGACAAAGAATAGGGGAGGAACTGTTACATATTAAAGGAGGCAAAGAGGAAAATATGGGTAAATATAAATCCCTGGCTTGGATCTGGGATGAGAGGGAGAACATTGCTATAAAGGACACTGTGAAGACAATTACTGATAATTAATATGAATTGTATTATGTAATAGTGATATAGTAATGATAAATTGCGTAGTTGTAATTTTGCTTTGTGGCTATATGAGATAAATATTTAGGGATGGAGGGTCCTAATGTCCGTAATTTACTGTCACATGTTTTGGTCTCCTCACTCATCCATCATAAGAAGAAGAATAATGATGTATATTATTATTGTGTAATATATACAGTATATGTGTAAGATATATATATATATCTTATTATTATTAATTTATATGTCTTGACCATTACTGATAGTATTCCTTTTATAATGATTTTAGAATAGTCCCATTAAAAATCCATTTGGGATTTAGTTTTGAATTGCCTTAATTTTATATTATAGTTTAATTTTGGGGAAAATTAACACCTTTGTGATATTACATCGTTCTATCCAGAACCATGATATGTAGTATAGTTCTTATGCTTTTTGCATCTTTTGCTTTCTCCGACAAGGTTTATAAATTTTGTGAAAGTTATTCTTAGTACATTATAGGTTATATTGCATTTTGAGGACAGGGCCTTTTCAAAATTTAAATGTTCTAATTGTTTATGTTAATTTATGAAAATGAGTTGGTTTTTGTGTATTCATTTTGGTGAAGTATCCAATCATTCTAATAGCATAATCCATGGATTCTCAAAATATTCCATGTAGATAAATGTATCATTCCCTAAATAATCCTAGGGTTTTCTTTTACCATTGCTTTCCCCCAGGGCCCAAATATTAAGGAGGTATAAATGTTTTAGGTTGTTTGGACCTTTTGTAATGTGAACCAGCTATAAGAGAGCCCAGCGCCCAAACTACTACCACCTTTCCCTTCATTGATTCACTAAATTTTGACTTTCCTCTGTGAACATGTGTGCTTATTGGTTTGTTCCAATTGAACAGTAAATCCATTTTGTGTTTGTTTCTCCATTCTTGAGATACTTCACTTAGGAGATGGTTTCAGTTCCATCCAGATTGTTGCAGAAATAATTAATTCATCTTCTTCATGGCTCAACAATACTCCATGACTTACATATACATTTTATTAATCCACTTATGACTTGATGGGCACTTGCATTGATTACACATTTTTGAAATTGTGTATTGTGCTATGGTGTGATGCAGGTGTCTTTTTTATTTTATTTTTTGCTTCAAATTAATATGAGGGTATAAAATTTTAGGTTTAATTATTCTCACTTCCAGAGTAAAGTTCCATTTATAAAAGAACCCTCATCCAGGGTGAATGTTAGATACCCCTACAATGTGCACATTAGGTGAGATCCGGCCTAATATCCTCCCTCTTTCTGGCAATCATCCTTCCCCTCCCCATGGTGCCCTATCTCTACCCCCAAACTAGATTATATTAGTGTTTTGTTGTTGTTATAATCAAGTTAATCATTTATATGTTGATTTCATATTAGTATTGAGTACATTGGATATTTATTTTTCCATTCTTGTGATACTTTACAATGAAGAATGTATTTCAACTCCATCCAGGTAAATGTAAAAGATATAAGGCCTCCATTTATTTTAATGGCTGAATAATATTCTATGATATACATATACCATAATTTGTGGGTCCATTCATTGGGTGATGGTTACTTAAGTTGCTTCCATGACATAGCAATGATGAATTAGGCCACAATAAAAATGTTGATGCAAATGTCTTTGTGGAAAAATGATTTTTGGAATGATTTGTGGAAAAATGATTTTTATTCTTCTGGGTAGATACCTAGTAATGGGATTCTCAGAACGAAATGGAAGGTCTGCTGGTCCACTTTTAGATCTTTGAGGATTCTCCATACTTCTCTTCAAAAAGGCTAGAGTGGTTTTGATTTGCATTTCTCTGATGATTAAAGATAAGCATGTTTTCACGTGCTTGTTGGCCATTCATCTGTCATCCTCAGAGAAGTTTCTGTTCAAATCTCTCACCCACTTATAAAGAGGGTTATTTGCACTCTCTCCCATTCCAAAGGCTATTTTTTGCTTTGTCTGCAGAACCCTTAGCTGTGCTGAAGCTTTTTAGCTTGATCAAATCCCAGTAATATATTTTTGGTGATGCTTCAGGCTTAGATGGAACAGTTCTTAAACTGATAGAGGCCATTTACAGCGAATCCACTACCAATATCAAATTGAATGGAGTAAAACTCAAAACATTTCCCCTCAAATCTGGAAGCAGACAAGGATGCCCACTGTCTCCACTATTTAACACAGTGTTGGAAGTCCTAGCCATCATAATCAGGCAAGGGAAGGAGATCAAAGGAATCCAAATGGAGACAGAGGAGATCAAATTCTCCCTCTTCACAGATGACATGATCTTATACCTGGAAATTCTAGGTATAAGACTCAACTACAAAGCTCTTAGAAGTGATCAAGGAATACAGCAGGATAAAAAAATCATTACCCACAAATCAGTAGCCTTTGTATATGCCAACAATTATCAAGCTAAGAATAAAATCAAAGACTCTATTCCTTGTACAGTATTGCCAAAGGAGATGAAATACCAAATAACAAAAGATGTGAAAGAGAACTATGAAACTTTGAGAAAGGAGATAACAGAAAACGTACACAAATTAAAGAAAATAACCAAGCTCTTGGCTGGGAAGAATTAAAATTGTTAAAATGTCCATACTACCCAAAGCAATGTATAGATTTAATGAAATCCCCATCAATGTACCAATGTCATACTTTAAAGAACTTGAAAAAAATAGTACTTCGATTCATATGGAATCAAACAAAGTCCTGAATAGCAATAGAGTTCTTAGAAATAAAAGCAAATCTGGAAGCATCATGTTGCCAGATTTCAGGCTATACTACAAGGCTACATTACCATGATACTTGCACAAAAAAATAGAAAGGTAGATCTATGGAATAGGATAGGGAACCTAGAGATGAACCCAGCCACATATTGTCATTTAAATCTTCGACAAATGGTCCTGGGAGAAGTAGTTATCCATATGTAGATGACTGAAACTGGGCCTGTATCTCTCACCACTGACAAAAATTGATTTCCTTTGAATAAAAGGTTTAAATTTAAGACATGAAACAATAAAAAGAGAGGGTGAGAGGGTCTCCATCATAGAACATGACTCACTAAATCTGTCTTTGCTATGACTCTCTTCTCTCTCTGTAAGAGAATGTGGGGAAAACACTTGAAGACATTGGCCTGGGAAAAAACTTCATGAGGCAGGGGTCTCTTTGATGAAAAGTACTCTTTTACTTTGGAAAAATAACCAATAGTAGAATTCTGGATGAATGGTAGGTCTACCCTTAGTTCTTTGAGGCATCCCCATACTGTTTTCCAAAGTTTGTATGATGTGCAGTCCCACCAACAGGGCATACCTGTTCCTTTCTCTCTGCATTCACGCCAGCATCAGTCCATTTTTGCACTTTTCAATAAAAGCCATTCTAATAGGGATATGGTGTTATCTCATTTTGGTTTTAATTTTCATTTTCTTTATAATTAGTGATGTTGAGCATTTTTTCATGTGTTTATTGCTCATTTTTCTTTCTTCTTTTGAAAAGCTTCTGTTCATTTCTTTGTCCACTTTTTAATAGGATTGTTTCTTATTTTCTGGCTAATTTCCTTAAGTTCTTTGTAAATTCTGAATGATAACCCTTTGTTGGAAGTGTAGCTTGCAATTATTTTCTCCCATTCTGCAGGTTGCCTGTTCTCTCTGTTGATTGTCCTTAGCTGTAAAGAAGCTTTTTAGGTTAATCAAATCCCATTTGTTAATTTTGTTGTGGCCTTAAATGCTATGGGATTAACTTATTAAAACTTATTCCATTATCTAAGTGTTCTACTAGTTCAATGTTGATTAAATATTCACATAACAAGTTTCCTTTTATATTTCTTCTCTTGAATGGAACATTTTCAATATCTCCTTATTCCGTCTCAAAGTTGCCATAGGTTTGAGTTAGTATTTTTTTTTTATTGAAATGATCAAGTTCACTTTAATCCTAGTTTTCTTAGAATTTGTTTTATTGTTATGAATGGCTTCTGAATTTATCAAACATCTTATCAAATTATGGAGGCCTTAGTAAACTTTTCGCCTAGAATGATATCTAGAAAAGTTTTTCCTACATTTTCCTCTAGAATTATTAAGGAACATATCTCATAATTATAAAAGCCATATTTGATAAACCCACATCATATTGAATGGGGTGAGGTTGAAAGCATTACCCCTAAGAATTGGTACAAGGTAAGATGCCAGTAGCACCACTTCTATTCAACAGAGCACTGGAAATCTCAGCCAGAGCAATCCTAGCCAGGAAAGAGAAAGAAATCAAGGTGTCTGAATCAGGAAGGAGGAAGTCCAACTATGGCTCCTGGCTAACAATATTATCTGTTATTTTTATACAAATATTTAAAGTCTACAAGTGCTATTTGGGAGAGGAATTATATAGAAATTGTAGCTATTATTCTTTCCCTCTTCACAGTTAAAGGAATTAAGGTATAAAACTAAGAAAACATTTCTCATGGTCATGTGACATCTACATAGCTAAAAGTAGAAAAAGACTCACAATCTTCTCACCAAGTCATCAACTTCTTTTCCTTCCTTCTTCCCTACCCTTCCCCCCACCACCGTAAATCTATTGAATAACACTTGAGTAGAAGTTGAAATCATTAGGGTTGTTTTTACTCTGTTTTCAAGGCCTGATATGAATACTGTGTCATCACTAGAGCCACCAGTGACCCAAAATGTCAGCAAGTGATGCTTCTTGACAGATCATCTCTAAGGAGCATGATTTTCCAAAACATGTATATGTGAAGGACATGTGGAACCTGCCAAAATACCCACTTAATATTTTGCTCACCCTGAAGAGTTCTGTACTATTCTCTCTAGGGAAGAATAGTAATGTCCTAAAACCAGAGTGATTTGGATTCTCACATCTGTTGCTTTTCCAGGGTCTCAATTTGGTTTTGTTGTCCCCTTGATAGGGACCAGGAAATATGGCTGTATTATAGGCAGACTTCAGTTTTACTCACTCTTGCCATTTGATGAAAACTCTCCTGAGAGTGAAAAATGCAAATACTCTCACTTCAACAGGCAGAGTTTAATCTGCAGTCCTGGCATGTGGATTCTCCATCATAGAACATGACTCACTAAATCTGTCTTTGCTATGACTCTGGGGAAGCCATCACTTGTCACTCTGCCCACTAGAGCATGTAGTAGCACCTGCTTTATATTGTACCTTGCCACAAAGTATCCTCTGTGGTAGAAAATCAAACAGCCAATCATTTCCATTTATCCAAATCCTGGGTGGGGGGGGGGGTTATTATCCACTGAATCCAGGCAAACTTCAGTTGTGCCAATAAAGTACTAACTACACCTACTTTCCCCCTTATTCTTTAACACATAATAACTGTAGAGAAATACCTAATGCTAATGAAAAGACAATTATGTACTTTCCAATTTTGAATGACACTTCTCTACCCCTGAGAAAAATGAGTGGAGATAAGATAAGCTTTAAGGTAAACCTTCACTTCAGGTGGGATTTTGTGAAAAGATTTCAAAACATTTCCATTAGCTTGATTTTATATCGAATTTCTAAAATTCTTGTAATTTATTTTTTCTGTTTTCTATTGTCAGAAACATACCAAATCTGGCTTGTATGAAACACCTATATTTTCCTAAACCTTAAGGTCACTTAATATTTGTATTAAGCCTTTAAAAAGGGCATTACTATTCCTAATTTATAGATGAAGAATTTTAAATAAGGAAAGTTTAAGTAATATCCCACGGTCATTAAAAAGCTAGAGAACTGCTTTTAATGTGCAGCAGAAACTGTTAGTTATCTATCCAAAATCAACTCACCACTCCCCATCCTTTCTTCTTTTTGGGGGGTGTAGTCCTCAGATTTATACTTTTGCTTCTTTTCCCCAATGCTAGTTACTATGTATGAAAGGAAAGCCATCTTATGGTCAGCTCGCGGGTAACTTGAATCTTCTGTCACAGGCACCAAAGGGGCCTACCTGTTTGTTTTAGGGTTAGACAGGGGTGTTTACACTAAGTGTTTACACATTTAGTGTTGACAAATGTGGTCAATGTGATGCTAAGAAATAACTGCTGGGGGGGATTCTGAAAAGTTTTCTTACTCATAAAAAGAGACTCAAGGAAAGTTCACCCCCCCTTTTTTTTTTGCTCTTTCGTTTGCACACAGCCTGTCCACATGTATAATTTTCATGGAATAATTATAGCTGTCAGTTAGAATCAATATCACCCTTTAGAACAGAGTTTACTACATCACACACATACAGGGCCAATCTCAGTGACTGAGGTGGGTCCTTGGGAAACTGAGCAACATATCCTGGCCTTAAGGAATCACAGAGAAATAACCTCCTCAAGTAGGTTACTGCATAGAACTTCTGGATTTTCTAGATCTTTTGTTTTTTTAAGAGAAGCTTCTAAATCCAGAATCTTTAAGTTATAGCCTTCTGATTTTTAGGCATTGACCATAAATTATTTTTTTAAATATGCAAGCCAAACAAAGATTATGAATTATATCTGGTCTTTTAGTTCTATAATTTGGAAGAACATGGCTCCTATTGAAATCTTTAATTATATCACATATCAATTAAAGTCTATGAGTTCTACAATTGTTCAGAAAAAGAACAATCCAGCAGCACTAGAGAGATGGTTCTTTCCCACTACTCCAACCCTGGGAGTAACTACCCCCCTTGGATCTAGAACAAGCTGCATGATTTACACCCATGAAGGTGTTTTGATTTGATAAATAGGTACATCTACAGAAATGTCACATTTTAGTTCTCGAGAAAAGTCGTGTTTTCTATAAAAAGCTTGCTTTGGTGACTCTAAAATGTTCTAAAGAATTTACTTTTTTTTTTTAGTTTTAGGACTGTAGAAAGCATATGGTAAGATTTTGAAATGCACCTTTTTCTGGAATGAAATATTACAGGCTTACTCAACCTTCTAAGGTACAGCCAGATCTTAAGATTTGAGAGAGAACTCAGGAAACAGCTAAAGAATTTTATGATCTCAGTTTGACAGATCTTAGCCTGGAAGAAGAATGCTAATGAGAAAAATTCTCCCCTCACTGATGTTTTGCTCTTTATTATTTAGGCATAATCTCCTTCAAAGTTCTCATTTTTCTAAATTTTTATCTTACATATTTGTGATTATTCTACATAGTCATTTCTACATCCTGTTTTCCTATATTAACATAATTGAGTCTAGAGTTTAATTCTCAATTTTGAAGTCTACCTAATTTTTTAAAATTATTTTTAGGTAACAATACATTTTTAACGCTGAATAAAAACCTTAGGATTTTTATTTTTGTTTGAATTTCAAAAGTTGTGCAATCATATATCTCATACTAACTTTACCTGGAACCTGGCAAATGAATTTGATTTGTATAAACACGTCTCTTGATCCCCTCATGAATATTTCCTTTGAATACTCTACTCAGTTGGTTTAAGTTTCTTTGGAAAATCTAATTCTTAAGTCTCAGTTGTTTTTTCTCAGGCTTTAAAGAATAATTTTAGGATTTTTATTTGGCATTTTAAACATTTTCAACTTTTTTATTATAAATGTTAATTGAAACTTTTGTTTTTCTCCCACATAATATATTCTCATAGGCCAAATTCTATCTCTTTTTTATAATTCATATATCATCATAAAAAGACACACTTGGGGGCATGTTTTCTTTTTTATCTAATTTTTATTTTTACAAATTTGGGGGAGTGTTTTCTAAAAGGCGATGTGAAAAGGTCCCTTTCACTCCCCATTAGGAGAAATAATAGCATTGGGTACTTGCTTGCTGCTAGCACTCAGCTTGGGTGCTCATCCACTCAGGACATCCTCGGTGAAGTTCGAATCATGAGGTGCAATGCGAATATTTCCACCTCTGGACACCTCCAGCCAGATTGCTGGCCGGAAGTTATCATCCCTGAATTAATGTTGAAAGTTTCAGTGCTTAGATTTACAGTTCATCCTAGTAAATTGATTCATATATTTTATTTCTTCATGCTGGCATAAAAAATTAAAATGAAGAATTTAAAAAGTTAGAAGTACAAAAATGTTATGCACAGGAAGGAAGAGAATAGCAAATGACACAAAGGTATAAGTAAGAGATACTGACATGTTTTGGAAAGATGTAAGACAAAGACTAGAGTGGTAATGAGGCTAGCAGAGGAGGCTAGAATCTAAATACCCCCATAAAGAGATAATGGTTTAAAAAAGTCTGTTTACTCAACAGAGCACCAGAGTCTCAGGGAACAGCCAAGACCGGGTGCAGCTTGAAGATAGAACCATGTAGGGAAATGTTAGGATGTCCTCCAGAACCAAACCAAAACAAAACACTCTGGTCTCCTACAGCAGAGGAACTTTTCACTGGAGCAATTAAACAGGAGGGTTTCTTAACCACAGAGAGGCAGCCACAGAGAAGTGTGTGAAGGGCAGGACTGATACCCAAAGATTATGTGGGAAATCGTGCTGATGAATCCATCACAAGGTCCCCAGATGTCTTTTCCGTTAATGCTCAGAAAGCAGACATTGAGATTCTTCTGTAAATCTATGACCAAAATGGCTTTAATGTCTTCCTCAACTTGACTAAATTGTACATAGGCTCCTTGCAGACTATAGGCCTCTAACCTCTCTTTTCTTAGAGAGTTTTCTTTAGAAAGCTTTCAATTATAAATTCTTTCTCTACTGCTTTAAGATGTAAATCTTCCACAACCTAAGAATGTCTTATTAAAAAAGATAGTACCTCTATATCCTAGTCTCCATGGGAGGGTGGGAGCCTAACCTCCAGGGCTAATCAACAAACATAGTCGGGTGGCCAGATCACATTGACCAGCCTCTTTCCAGTGTCCTCTATTACTTTTCCATTAGCTCACCTAGTACTTAAAAACTCATTCCAACCTTTGCTTTCAGAGGGGTTGAGGTCATCTCCCCCCTCTATTGCAGTAGACTTCAATAAATATTTTTTTAGCTATTTAACTCCACCCAGTGTATTTTCCTTTGAGAGCTCTAAGGGTTTAGAGAAAAGACCTACATGTGCTAAAATGTATGAGATCAGAAGTGCTCACTTTCATACTGCAGAGAGGACCATTTGTGGTAAGACCTATTCACATGCAGAAAGCTTTTTATGCATCTCTCTTATGTAAGAATTGGCAACCAGGCTCACTACATATTTGTGAAAAGATTCCATTGAAAAATGAACAGGAAAGCCCAATGGAACATTTAAGTGGGGAGGGGGGACAAAGAGAGAGGGAGAGAGAGAGAGAGAATCTTGTGCAACGGAGTAATTAGAGAAGCAATAGAATTAGAAATAGAACACAATGATTTGCATTGGTCTTGAAGAGGTTAGAATATAGTAATAAATTCACTTCATAATGTATTGGTAAGCATGGTCAATTTTAAGGAGTCGTCCTAAAAGAATAAAAATCAAATGGTAACTTTACAAAAGGTATGAGAAAAATAAAAGTAAGAAGGTCATGAGAGAGAGAGAATGCTTAATAACCACTGCCCCCTGAGATAAAAAAGAAAAAATGAGGAAACAAAAGAAAGCAAAATAAAACAGAAAATACAAGAAGAAAGAATAAAAAAACGAGGAGAACAATGATGTATAATAAACATAAACATGCCAATTAAAAGAGGTTATGAGAATGTACTCTCAAAATTATTGGATTTGTGCGGTTTTATTAGAAACATACTTAAATTGTAAGTTCATGGCAAGGTCAGGAAAAGATGTAGTAGCTAAACAGTAATCAAAGGAAAAGTAACATATCTTTCTTGTATCTTCTTTATATGTCCTTAGCTCATGTTTATTAGTAATGTTGCTTTAATGTTCTATAGCCTATTAATTTTCATGTTATTCTATCAATTACAGAAAGAAATATGTTAAATTTCCCTTTGTAAATGTTACTTTGCTTACTTTTTTTCTTATTTTGCTCCTTTTGAGGCTACCTTATAGGTATCTAAAAGTCTACAAATACTATTACTTCTTAATAAGTTTCCTTTTCTTATCAGCCTGTAGTTAATCTTATTATTTTTAATAACACTTCTTTTCTTAGTTTATTTAATCTGATATTCATAAATCCCCCTCAGCTTTATTTTGCTTGGTATTTCCAAGTAGTTTGTCTTTTATTCTTTTCATTTCCTTCTTTGTCCTGTTCTTAATTTTTTGATGTTTGCTCTGTTAATAGCTTAAAGCTAAAATGGCTTTCAATCTTTCCTGGCAATCTCTTTAACAGACTCATAGAATACATTTACATCTATTTTTCTAACAAATGTATTTGAGTTTATTTCTCCCATTTATTTCTGTGTTTTCTAATTACCCTCCTACTTCAAGGTGTCTTTTTGTTATTTGTTTGTTTGTTTTAAAACCTCTCTTGATATTATTTTCTAGAGATTTTGCTCTTTCTCGTGCATTACATCCTTAAAAAGATAAAAAATTATTTAAATAACTTCAGGTTAAAGAAAATAAACTAAAAAGAAATTAGCCAAAGCATCTATGTAGATTTCTTCCGATTTTGAAGTCTATTTTAGATTTCTTTCTGTTCTTTAAGGACCTGAGATTGACCCTTAAAGAAGGAGAGGATAAGGCAAGATGCTCTAGCCTCAAAGGAAAACAAAACTCTAAGCACAGCAGGTAAACAGAAGGCTCACATCTTTATATTTGACTCTTAAAGCCTCTGTTATGTCACACTGACTTCCTAGAGCCCACTTTGCTATTTCTGCCTGCATTTTGCCCAGATAATGAAATGTCTTGTGGTGATTAATCTGTCAAAAATAGGAAAAACATCTATTTAATGACAGGCACTTCCTGTTCTTTATTCCTGAGCCAGTGTCTCTAGTCTCTATACTTATTTTTCTTTCTAATAGCCTGGGTTTCAGTTATTTATCTATTTTTATTAGTGTGTCTGCCAAAACTAAAATTGTTTAAAGCACTGATGTTTTTCATTTATACAGTGCATCTTGTTTGGGAGTTGAGGTTTGATATTACATATAAGATGCAAATATAATTACAAGACAATTTCAAAGAAACTGGCAGAGTATTTCTCTCTCTTGTTCTCCTTGTTCTTTCTCTAAGACAGATGTTGTTTCTCTGGGAAAAACCAGGAAGATGTGATAGTAAGGAGGACTTGGGTAGAAGCAAAACTGTGAACACATCTCTCACCCGGATACGGCTTTAAAATTGGTCCCTGAACCAAACTGAGGGTTCATATAGAGCAATTGCCATTTCTCTGACTCTTCATCCTTCATCACTGGCCTTTGCCCTATTAACTTTGAAATTCCTTCCAAACAACACTTTGAGCCTATTTGTGATTTGAGTTTGCCCTTGTGATTTGGTTTTCTAGTATGTTGGAAAGGAATTTGAGCAGAGCATTAGTGCTATAGGGCTGTGTCTACACTAAAGCCTTTCCTAACGCTACCAAAAATGCTAGGCATATAACGTCTCCTTCAGAGCACTCTAACTTAAGAAAGAAGAGCATGTTATGGAGCTCTAACATGAGGGGACCAACCAAAGTTCCACCAGGCTTAGCAGGATAACAGATTTCCAAACTAAAGCTAATTTGGGAAATAAGCGTAGAGAAATTGATTTCATGCATTAGCAGGCATTGTTTGGGAAGTCTGGATTTTAAATAACTATCTATTCGTTTACGCATAGGAAAAATTGTCTGGTTAGCAGTTTAAGGTGGAGTCCCACATAGTAAAGGCCTTTATTAGAAGAGTATTGTTGCTTTGACTATTGCTATTTTCTTTATCTTGCACACATCTTTGGTGTGTAACTGGTGTCATCCACACTTCTTTCGTCTGAACAGTTAAACACCTTTAGTTTAATAAGAAAGTATTTTTTTAAATGTATAATAGTCAAGATGCTTAAAAGACAGGAACGATAAGTTTCTAGTAATAAAGTATATTTTAGTTTCTTTTATTTCAAAATATTAATACAAATGTTCTATTCCATGGATGGCTTTTGTAAGGCTTCAGGCAAGGCTGTGTTGATTTGAATTAAAATCCAAGTAATGTAATTTATTCTATCAAAACCTATGGAATTATTGGTATGTAGAAATTTTGCCCAGATAAAAATGCAGCAGAACCTCCG
The DNA here is from genome assembly GCA_963573935.1 of Arctocebus calabarensis. Lineage (NCBI taxonomy): Eukaryota > Metazoa > Chordata > Mammalia > Primates > Lorisidae > Arctocebus > Arctocebus calabarensis. Next base: position 26,905 of record CAUYON010178946.1, read on the forward strand.
TATTTAACTACATTGTCCCTACATTAGCCACCTCCTTAAGGTAGACCAGACATGCACCACATGTACTCAATGGACAGGAGAACTAGCTCCTTATGTTGATCACCTCCATAGGTTGACCCATTTGTTACAGCCCCTTGTACACTTTCAGTGGTTTCCAGTAATTGCAGAGATATTTGGGGAAAAAAAGAAGAATCAAAGGCATGTATCTGATGTATCTAATCAAATAACTTAGAGTGCATTTTTAACATGTAATGCATTAGTTTTATTAAATTTGAGATTACTATGAGGGTACATGTGATTAGATTACATAGTGTGCTGTTGTAAGGTTGAAGGCTGAGTTGTAATTGCGTCTTTCATCCAGGAAGTGTGCTATGTAACTGTGCAATGTACACGCTGGTGATAACTTACCCATCCCCTTCCCCTCTTCCTCCTCTACTTAAATTGAATGGAGTTTTTGTCTCCTATGAGCATATAGATGTTAATCTACTAGTTTCAGTGTAGTGCTGAGCACAAGTGATGCTTGTTTTTTTATTTGTGTGTTACTTTGCTTAGGAGAATGTTCTCCAAAGCACAAAATGTCTATAAAATGTCTACATGTGGGCTACTTCTTTAAAAAATTGGTATTTGTCTTCTGGGTTTATATTTTCTTTTGTTTTAAGTGCATTGTAAAGAACTGCTAGTGTCGGCTTGTTACTGGCAAACTCAGTTTTTGCTATCTGAAAATAGGAATTTTGATCTTCATCCTTAAAAGATGATTCTCTAGGTACAGAATTTTAGGTAAATAGTTTTGTTCCCACTTATTGTGAATTTTTTTTGTCTTTTGAGACAGAATCTCACTTTGTCACCCTTGGTAGAGTGCCATGGCATCATAGCTCAAAGCAACTCCAATTCTTGAGCTCAAGTGATTCTTTTGCCTCAGCCTCTCAAGCAGCTGGGACAACAGATGCCTGCCAATAGGCGCCTGCCACAAAGCCCTGCTATTTTAAAGACAAGTTCTTGCTCTGTCTCTGACTGGTCTGCAACCTGTGAGCTCAAGCAATCTACACGCCTTGGCCTCCCAAGTGCTGGGATTACAGGCATGAGCTAATACACCTGGCTATTGTGAACTGTTTTTTTGAAGGGGGGGTTGTTGGCTTCTATTTTTGCTTCTATAAATTACTTTGTCATTTTTTTTTTAAGAGACAGAGTCTCATTTTGTCACCCTTGGTAGAGTGCCTTGGAGTTGTAGCTCACAGCAACCTCCAGCTCTTGGGCTTAAGTGATTCTCTTGCCTCAGCCTCCTGAGTAACTGGGACTATAGGCACCTGTCACAATACGTGACTATTTTTTTGTTGCAAGTCTGGCCGGGGCCGGGTTTGAACCTGGAACCCTTGTTTATGGTGCTGGCATCCTACCCACTAGGCCACAGGTGGCACCCACTTTGTCATTTTTTTTTTTCTGGTTTATTTTAAGATGTGATCTTTGTCTTTGGTGTTCCATAGTTTAATTATGATGTGTCTGGTTGTGGACAAAGTTCTTTTTACTTATCTACTTGGAGTTCATTGGCATTTTGGATATGCAGACAGAAATATTTTATTGCTTCTGGAATACATCTTCAAATAATGACCCATTTTTGCTTTGTATTTCTTTTCTTTCTAGAACACTGATTCAGAGTTTATATTGACCTTTTTCAATATGTCCTTTGTGCCTTTTTATATGCTCCTATATTTTTCCTCTTTATGCTTCTTCATTTGCAACTCACTATTCCTCTCTCTATATCTCTAATTACATACTCTCTTCTATCTGTATGGCTGCTAACCTAATTATATTCCTCACTCTTTAAAGTCACACTTTTATTGCTACATTACTTTTTTATAGTTGCCTGTATATATTAATTTTATGTGTTATTTCCTTAAACATAACAATCATAACATGTTTATGGATTTTGTCTGAAAATAAAAATATCTAAAGCATTTTTGGCTCTGTTTCTGTTGTCTGTGCTGGCTTATGTTCACCATGCTGCCGTCTTTGTCCAGCTATCTTTGTGTCAGGTCAGCATGTGTGAAATAATACTTATTGAATACTTGAATTATCTTTTTCAAGAGAGAATTTCTATTTTCATTACTATGTAGTATAGAGCATTACTAATTCAAGAGCACCTAATTCCAAGTTTAAGCCTGTTGACTATTCACTTGTAGTATCACAATGGGGTATAGTCCTTTGGGGTTCTAGCTTATTGTGTTAAATTTCCTTTATTAAGCTTTAGTTATACAGGTATTGAGTGTGAAGTTTGTTCCTCTTGCTAGAAGGCTTTTAAAACAAAAGCTTAAATTGTTTGGGATAGGCACATGACAAGGTAAAAATAGCTTTAATATAAGAGCCACTGTTACCAGTTTCCTTTTACTTTTATCCTTGTGATCTCTTAATATTCCATATGGTAGTTTACATTATTTCTGGGGAGTGTGTACCTGAATAACTTAGATCATCATTACCGGAAAGCAGAAATCCTTTTACATAGTCTCAGTCGTCGCAAATTTCTGAAGTTTACAATCCTAGCTGCATTATTTTATGTATTTAGGAAAACTAAACATAATCAGTCTAGGACTTTAAAAGGTAAATTAAAGTTTTTAGTCGATTTGCCTATTTGCTAACACTTCCTGAACCTCACTGGTCTCAGTAACATCCATTTGCAGCATTTTTGAGGACTTTATTGATTTACATATGTACTTATTTGTAATGTTACTGCTTGATTGATAATATTAAGTGTCTTTTTCCTGTATATAATGAAATTATGCTGTAGAACTGTCTGGTAATATTGTTTACATCTTACCTATATGATAGTATGGTTTGATATGGGTATATTAAATTGTGATACTTACAGCTAAGTAGACTAAACAGCATTCCATGAAAAAAGGGGGAAATAAGTGTTATAGCATCAACTGAAATTTACAACCTCACTCTATTGTTTCAATACCACAGGTATTATGGAGGAAAACATCATGAAAGTTCCTCATTTGACTGAAATGAGATCGAAATTTAGATTGAAAGTTTGGAATGGCAGATTTTAGAGAATTTGCCTCATTTAATATCACAGTGGTGAGAAATGAGTGGGAAAAACTGCAAAAAGTCTGCTTCAGAGTAGAGCTACTAAAGACAGTGCTCGGGAAATGAGGTCCTAGCAGCTCTAGTGGATGGTGGCTCACTAGTGATGGTGGGGACAGCAAGTGTGCAGAGGTAAAAGAGAAATGTAAGCTGTCTGTTGGCCTAAGTATTGGTGGGGTCGTATTTATCCAGAGCCTACTGGAGGCCAGACACTCTACCAGGTGCTAAGTATATAATAATGAGTTAAACATTTCTCATTTTTTAAAATTTCCAGTCTAATGCAGGAGATGACATGAAATAAAATATTAATATATAAGTGTGAAGATGCTGCAAAGAAAACATTTTTTATCTTTGTTTCACATAAATTTTAATATCCAAAGACTCCCATTTCCGATTCAAAGATACATGAAAATTTTTTATGTTTAGTCACTTCTGGAAGGCAGCATGGCATCTGACCTTTTGGCTAATGTCACTATAATAAATTCTTGATCTGTTTTCCTGCAGCACACATATGTGATCCCATAGAAAACTTTCACTAAGTCTACCTGGAAAAATCACAGTCCAAGGTAGGGAAGTAGTGCTTGTTTTCTGCTAACTTGTCTGATGAATTTACACACACTGTCCTAGATTCAACTTACTTAAGCTTGTTAGAATGTTGCTGTTAGAATCTATTTGTGTTATTTGTGGTAGATATTTCACACCATAATGTGCTGCAGAGGAAATAAAAATGACTGAGAGCAAACATATTTTTTTTTCTTGTCAAATTCCCTGAATTTCAAAATAGTTACATGCTACCCTAAAATGATCGAATCCCTTTTGTTAGCTGCTGGGCCTGGGCCTGGAAGCGCTCGGTGTAGTCAAATTCTTTCCTGTAAACCAATGAGTTTGTGATCAACAGCTTACTGATTGAGCTCTAAAAGAGCCAGGGTTAAAAATTATCCATGATCCGACTGCTCTAAGAATGCAAAATATACTTTCTAAACTCGGAAAGTCAGAGTTTTGATGGCTGAGCAGGGTTGCTTTGGTGGAACACATGACCTCAGATGTCCTTTCTGTAAACTCTTATTTTCAGTCACACAGCAAAGGATCTTTAAAAAAAGAAGTCATGTTTCCTATATGCGTGTTTCATATGGACAACTTTGATTTTCCAACTGATAATTTTTATAAGTAAGTATATGTATACACATATGCATATATATGTATACACACACATACACACACACACACACATATATGCCTAGACGATACACACAAGCACACACACATTAAATTCTTGAACATGATCATCTATTCATTGGACACATATAGGTGAATGTTTGTAAATATGTGAGTATTTGTTCCTGTGTTTTTCCAGTGACAGAAACAGCTTAATTTTTCTAAAAGCCAATAGAATTCTGAGCAAGATTTATGATATTTTTAAAACATTAGTAATAACTTAGAATAGGCCTGTGAAAGGTAATAGTAAAGCGCTTTCTGGCAGGAATAATTCATTTCTGCAAGTTAGAATCAGCTGTTAACTCTTTTCCAGCCCCAGTGAATACTCATGACATCAAAAAATGTCCTTCTGACTTCCTGGGGGAAGCTCTTCAGTTAAAGTGTTGGAAGCAAGTTTACTTTGTGAGCGTTAAGGGAAGTCACTGAACTTGGTTTGGAAAACCAAAACTGGTTGAATGTTCAAGATAAGTGGGAGCTCATCAGGGGCCAGTGCCTTCTCGCTGCACCTTCAGACATTCATGGGGCACATGAGGCAACCACAGGAGCTGGCGGAGGCCTGTGAGGAAGACATGGAAGGCACCTTGTTGCTTTCATTGCAAAATAACCAAAAGGGGAAATTGTATCCCTTCTCTTTAGACAGACTACATTTGATTACAGTATATAACCAAGGAAGGTATCCAACAATGATAATTTAAAAAAAAATTAGCACATCAACATGGAACGATATGTAAGTACTGTCATATATTAGGCAACATATAAGGGGCTCACACAAATGGAAGTCTTAGAGAATATCTGTTGGAATTTAAATTCATTCCTCTCTGCTATGCCATTTTCAGAAGATGGCACAAAGGATACCTCATTCAAAAAGAAGTGAGTATTAGGCTATTTTGAAATTCAGACACCTAAATTAATGGGCATTCTTTGTATATTAAGTGATAATTATTTATCTATTTAATGCCCTCTTAGTGCTATTTTAAATTAAAAACATGTTGAGTTAGTAACTCTGAAAATTACATGATAACACGAACCTATACTTGCAACATGTTGAAGTTGCTGGAAGTGAATGAGCAGGGTTATACGCACTCAGGACTCTTGATAGTAAATACAGGACATGCCATACAGATCTTTCCATTGGGTGAGAGTGCCTTCCCAAGATGTCTTTTATTTTCATTTTCCCATTAGTCTCCCTATATGCCTGCAGATGTTATTAAAATATTCTATAAAGTATAAACCAGCATCATTCAGGGAGTCAGCAACTGACTTCAGAAGAAACCATGAATGCAAAGCCAGAAAGTAGGCTGCCCCATGGCCACTCAAGGCTCAGTTTACTTCATAGCCTTCACTGTGTGTTCTGAGTCGTCTGTTTAATATGCACAGCCTCCATCTAAAGCCTTCTATTTAGAAAAACTCAGTCATTTCATTCTAAAGCCCTCCCCACATGTGAGACAACATACATCTCCAACACTCGCTCTTTTAGACACGTTCATCCTCAGCTATCACAACCAACGGTTATGATTTCTTGAAGGGCTTTATACATTTTAATTATCTTAAAAATATTTATCGACATTCATTATAAAAAATGCAGAGAACACATAAAAATATGAGATGTAGGGCAGTGCGAAAATTAGATTTCATTACATCTTACCAAGCAAGTCTAAGTTCATACATGTAGAGAGAACTGTCTTGATAATTAACGTTGTTGAGGATAAAACATAAATATATTCAGTAGAATTTTGAAACACTATAAATTGTTAAATGGATGTGACTGTGGCTGTATTTAGTACTTGATCACTGAAACTGCCACTGTCACAAAAATATGATATTTTCTTTAGCTTTTAACTAGAAATCAATATAGACACATGCTCAAAATATTTTTAAATCAGTGATTCTCAACCTTCCTAATGCTGCAATGTATTTTCATTGTTAAAACGGGGTCGCCACCCACAGGTTGAGAACCGCCCTTTTAAATGACCACATTCCTCAGGTCTCTGTTGCGGATTAAGTTGCTACAGCAGCTGCCCATGTACCCGCCTCTGATTTATCCAAATCCTTTCTCTTGTATTTGAATTCTAGAACTTCTCCTATGTTCATTAATGATAAATGGCACCTGCTACAGAAAGCCTTTCTTTACTCCTCCAGCTGGATGTTATAAATTGATATAAGATGTGTTTGCGGACACTCTGCGTCGTGTTTGCTCCTGCAACCAGGCTGTGTCCTCCACTTCCTCTTCCTTTCTGACTTTCTGTAGTGTGTTTTCCATAGGAAACGGTTCTGTTCTACCTCGAACTATTTACTAAAGCATGTGTGTCATCTCCTACAGTGGTGTTTAAGTTCCTGAAAGTAGAATCTATGTTTGATTTATGTTTATATTTTCTGCAACATCTTTTGTAGCACTTCACAATGAGCACTTAATAGAAAGCTTCTAAAAGAATCAATGAAAGAATTAATATATTAACACAATTCCTGAGCTTAATTTTTCCTGGTATTTCTGCCTCTAGGCAGTGCTCTGTTTATTTTTACTCATTCCTAACATATTGCAGTAACACTCTTAAAATGCAGATTAGCCACATGCAATACAAAAATACCCCTCTACTACATACTTTTTATAACGTAAATAAATTTTCTTTCTACCTTTTGACAATGTCCCTTTGTAGGTTTCCTTTCCTTTTTGGCATGCCCTTTAAATGTCCCTTTTCTTAGAATTCTGCCTTTGGAATATTTTCTTTCTTTGTGATTTTCTCTGAGTGGTTTCACTTATTCCCGTGTTATGACATGTATTTGAGAATGAATTTCATGTCCGTAATTCAAATCCAGAGTCTTCTCTTAAATCTGCACCTGCTTATCCACTTGCCTGTAGGACACGGTGACGTGGCTAATGTAAGGAACCTGCCACTCACTATGTCCAAGAAAGGGCTGTCTTCTCTGTTCCTCCCCTTCCCAATTTTTCTTCCTTTTTAAAATCTGTCCCAGAATGATTGAAAACACACCCTTCTTAGTTACCCAACATAGACCTCCGGGTACTATTCCCATCTCTGTCTTTTCCCTTCCCAACACTAAACTGTTATTGCTGGATAGCCTTCTTTTTATCTCATTATAGTGTGTGTGCATGCGTATGTGTGTAAGACAGAGTTTCATTCTATTGCCAGCCTAAACTGCCATGGCATCAGCCTAGCTCACACCAACCTCAGACTCCTGGGTTTAAGCAATTTTCCTGCCTCAGCCTCCCATGTAGCTAGGACTTGGCTAATTTTTCTATTTTTAGTAGACATGGGGTCTTGATTTGCTCAGACTAGTCTTAAACTACTGAGCTCAAGGCATCTTCCTGACTTCAGTTCCCAGACTGCTAGGATTCCAGGCATGAGCCACCGTACCTGGTCAACTACGCTGTAACATTACTGATACCTTCAGACGTAAGCCTTTATCATCTCCTTCAGAGGACATCAGCGTCTACTAACTATAGTATAGTCTTCCTATAGTACAGACATGGCTCCCTTTCTGTTCACCATGGTAATGTGTGAGGAATTTTCTGAAAAATCAAATCAGATCCTGAAACTTCTTCATCTGAATGCCTCCCCCAGGGGCCACATAGTACTTGCCTTCCAGTGTCCTATGTGATCTGCTATCTATTCACTTCTCAGCCTCCTCATTCACTACTTCCTCCCACTGTGATTGCAATTCCCCTTGGCTCCTGGAACACATCCTGCTTCCTCCTTTCCACATTTGCAGCCCTGCCCACTCCAGGCTCCACACCCACCCCATCCACCTAGTCGTGGTGCTCCGTTAGCTGGCTCCTCCTCATCGCTCAGATTTAGACACCTCATCTCTCCCTCACCCCTACGTACCCCCTCTGTACTCTGGTGTCTCTCATCATAGTAATTTTGAGCACACCTCAAGTTGTTGTTTTTTTGAGACAGAGTCCTGTTATGTCACCTCAAAAGAGTGCTGTGGCATTACAGCTCACAGGAACCTCAAACTCTTGGGTTAAGCAATTCTCTTGTCTCAGCCTCCCAAGTAGCTGGGACTACAGTGTCCACCACAACACCACTATTTTTTGGTTGCAGTTGTCATTGTTGTTTAGCTGGCCCTGTCTGGGTTTGAACCCGCCAGCCTCAGCATATGTGGCCGGCACCCTACTCACTTCAAAGCTACTTCTTATTCATTATTACTTATAAACGCTTCTATTCTGTTTTCTGTCTTTTATATTTACACTGTGATTCCTTTTCTTATAAAACACTTATTGGCACTACATGTTATTAACACCTCCTTGTCCCTGCAATATGTTTGTGTATTAATTTTCTCACTCATTTTTTCATGTGTATATGTCTTACTTCCCAGCTTTTAATAATACATATATGAATGAGCTCTCATACACTATTTAATGACTTGTTGAGATTAGCATAAAATTCATGGGTTATAATTTAAAAAATTCACCATTCTAAACATTTTCAAAAAGCTACTCTTAAAATGTTGACAAATATACCAAGTGAAAAAATGTCACTGAGTTTTCTTAGACATCAAGAATAAATTTTAATTGTACAGTAATTACAATATAAATTTTTAAGTTAGCCCAATCTAGAATTTAGAGTCCTCGTCCAGGGATTTTAAAATATATTCAACCTTATGTACTAAAGGAACCATGTGTATTTCCCTAGGATAAATTAATGATGCTTTTTTGCCTATCTCTTGGCATTTCATAGCACAATCTTATGCTGTTAGTTATATGCATGTGGAATAATTCACACAAGTGTATGCTGCTAAACGAAATACTTGAAAATTTGTACATGTTATTTCATTTTCTGATTAGGTTAAAGCAAACCTTTTCTGTTGGCTTGAGTAATTTAAAGATCTTTTCTTTTTTCAGAAGAGAAATGGGAGAGATGATTCAAGCTGAGGTAGATTGGGCATTTCCAATTGACAGTTGTAACCTTCTAGAACTAAATTCATAAGAGGCTTCCTGTTGCAGATATAGTGCTAAATGTTTTCATTTCTTTTTTAGTGGAAGAAGTCAGTGTGTCCAATTGACAGTATCTCGGAGCCTGAGGGAGGTTTGTAACGTTATTTCCCCTCTAGTAAGACGTATTAGGGTTGTTTATTGAAATATAATACAGGGTCATGACCTTTTTTGACTTCTTAGAAAACTTCATGGGGAGAGAGAATAGAAAAATGCCTACTAAATCCAAAGTAACTAGAACACATCTGGCAGGCTTACAAATTTTGTGTTATGTGCTTTCTGGTATCAGTGGAATTGAAATAATTTAGGAAGGAGACTGCATAGTGTGAGATAGCTTCATCTTAGGTTAAGATGAAGCAAGGTACAGAAGCAAGGTCATTAATATGGACACTTGGAATTAAAATTATGTCTTAGTAAATTTTTGAGTTGACAGCATGTGATAAGACAAGATTAAATCTAAATAATTGGCTTGACGGGTTCTCAGGCCATATTATAACTCTATAATATGGGAACAACTAATAAAAAGTACTCTCTTTGAAAAATATAAATCAATCTCAGCACCATGAAGGCAGTTTTCAGGCTTCCTTATGTACATGTGAAACACTCAAATTCAAAATTCTGTTTTAAACTTGAAAGGGAAATCAGGACAAAAGAAATGCTATTCTGAATCTGAGGGGATTCTGGAGGATCAAGATAACAGAAATAACTGAAGGTGTCATTGCTGAGATAAAATCAGCATTATGCCCCACAAAGCAGCAGTGCCCTTGAAAATGCAGCTTGAATTAGCTCTGACTATTGCATAGTGAGTAACATAGAAATCTTAAAAACTATATGTGCACTCTTTTATATGGATCCTGGCTATAATTAAGCATTATCAACACGTGAGTCTAAATCATCATTCCATATAGAAGAATAAGAATATGCTTTTCACAAAGAAACAGGGTTTTTTTTTCACTTTTTTATAAAGATGGTTGAGAAAGAGGAATTAGGAAAAAATACATTTCTAGAACTTACCCCAAAGTAAGACTGTTATATCTGGTCTAATGAATCTGGCAAGCCTGCAAAAATTTACCATATTAAGATGGAAAAAATATATCATAAAATGTATTTTCTTCAAGCACATCTTTCATCTTCATCTTTAAAAAGTCTTTCCCAGCTTTTTTTTTTTGCATCTTACATTTCTTTATTTTCAATGCTGGTAATTAGTTGATAATTCCCCACATGGTCTATATTTTGAGAGTACAGAGGATAAATAACCAGAAATTAGTAAACTTACCATGTTCCGGACAGAATTCTAAGTATTCTGTAGGCAATTTTAGTTCAGAGTCCCAGTCTTAAGTACCATGATGTATATGGCATTGCTTGTTTGGGGTCTGTGGTTTCTCCTGTTTTTGTGATATATATTCTGCATAGACTGTAAGAATTGTTCAAGAGTAAAAGCCATTTAACTTAGGGATCAACCTAGATGTCACAGAGTAATTTTGGGGGTCTGTTTCTTATTAAATACATGTGCGTTCTCATAACCTGAAAAATTGTTTTTTTGCTTTGTCTAAAATGGCTCAAGGAAGAGAAATAGCAGCGATTGTTGCTAGCGGAAACTTTTGGAAAGAGAAGTGATCATTTCTAACCAAATTTTTATATTTAAAAAATTATGACCTATCTGAACAACTTAATATTTCACCATTTATATCTCATAGTATTTTATGTAAGGTTAAATGAACTATTAGTGCTATTTGGAAATTATGTAACTCGAAGACCTTATCATTATCAAAGTTATTCTTCCTCAAGCCATCTTCTATTTACTGCCAGACAAGTCGGGTCAAGCTCTCCTTTTTACTTTTTACTCATCATATTTTGATCTTTTGTTGTCCTTCACTTTTTCAAACCCTATCCATCTTCAAGTCCCAGGCTTAATGCCTTTTGCTCTACTAAAGATGACTTCGCTGGCTAAGGAACTCCTGCAATTTTATTTGAGACTTTATTTCTCTGATTAATTGTTTATTAACAATGTTTGTTCATTATTGTTTATTAGAAACATTGGCTAGATATGTGTGTGGTTCTGTATTGATTTCCACATTATTTACCTCCCATTTTTGTTCTCCCACCCATAGGATTGGGGTGTTACTTGAATTCCATAAATGTTTTGAATGGATTGATTTATAGAGCAATTGGAACTTAGGTTATCTACTGGTGCATTCTATTTCTGTGAGTCAGGATGAATCTCAGGGAGCTGAAGGGACTTTCAGTTTAAATTCAATGTGGATTTAGTATTCACCAGGAGCTTTACCTTGACCTTTCCTTGTAATTGCCTGAAGACATACCCAGTGATTACAAGGCTGGCTTTGAGACATTCTACCTTGGGGTCTCATAAATCATTGATCTTCAGACTAAAATACTAAAATAATCAAAGTCTTCCACTTAAAAAAAAATAAGTACGATGACTGGGTGACTGTGTTCCAAGTCTTGGTGGGTGGCATCTGCAAACAGAGTATGTCAGGTCACAGCATGAGGAGAAAGTAGGACCAGACAAAGAAACTCAATTTTGGCAGTGGACTTGGCAGTCCGAGGGAGGTGAAGAAAATTGCTGTAGATACATTATTATTCTTAAAATTCTTAAATAAAACTGATAAATAAAAATGTACAAAGCTAATACTGAGTTTTATGAGATGAATTGTGCCTCCCTATTCTTATGTTGAAGTCCTAACCTCCACCACCTCCGAATGTGTCTGTATTTGAGGACAGCACCTATAAAGGGTAGATTAAATTCGAAGGAGGCTGTCAGAGTGGGTGCTAGTTCAGTCAGACTGGTGTTCTTATTAGAGGAATGTTGGGCATACAGCAATGCCATGACACACACCCACAGGGGAAAGTACAGGTGAGGAAAGAAAGAAGGTGTCCATCTACAAGCCAGAGACACAGGGGCCCTAAACCCAGCCTTGCTGACAACTTGATCTTGAATGCTAGTCTCCAGAAGGTGGGAAAGTAAATTTCTGATGTTTAGGCCACCCAGTGAATGGTATTTTGTTGGGGCAGCTAAGTTAACTAATGCAGGGGACACTATTGATTTCCCATTTTGCCTTCCCAGATCCATTCTTCACAATCCTTTACCTTGTTGTGTCCAACGAGAAACTGACCATTCCTACTTTAGCTCTGAAGGTCTGGTGGGCATCAAGGCTCTAGTTCTAATATATAGTGTCTTCCAATCATGCTCCTTCAGCTCTAAGACTAGCAAAGTTATTTTACTTTCCTCAGTTTCATGATGCCTTGACTCTTAAAACAGCCCTTGACATCCAAGGTGAATTGTTTCCTGTCCGTACCTGACTGAGGAAAGTGGAGGTCAGATAAACAGATAAAGTGGTATGAGGAAGATACATGGATAAAAGACCATTTGGGAAAAAATGGGTACAAGCAAGGAGTAGAATTGTCTCAAATTGGAGGAGCTGAAGAAGCTATCAGTCATGAATTTATGAGCTGATTTAATGAGTCTGAGAGGTAATAGATGGAGGGGCAGTGAGAAGAGTTCACCTTCTCATTCCACATTTGTTCCCTAGATTGTTTCATGAGTCCCATGTGTTAAATGCCACGTGTTGAATAAGAACTCTCATACCAGTTAGGGTTCTTAGCCACATCCGGTGGAAAACCTTAGCTACGTTAGGAGAAAAATAATTTGCTATGGGACATATATATAGTTAAAGAAGGACTCATCAGTGGGACCTGGGAACCGGAGTTGGAGGCTGTCTATGAACCTCAAACAGCACGCTGCTCCATCGGACAGTATACTGCGTCCACACCCGGGCTTGCACTGCCATCTTTGTGGACACAGGGGGCCTCTCCCAGAGCCTCTCTCAGGTGCCTCTGCTAAACAGCTGTCTCCACTACGACGCTCACCCAACGCATGTCACCACCATCTGACTCCTTGTTGGAAGCAGTTGTGCATCTTTTCTTATGCATCCAGCACCCTAAGTTCATCGTTCTCTCGAGCCCTTTATTTCTATGATGATGATGATCAATTTTAGGTGTCAGTGCGGCTAGGCCATAGGTGCCCAGACATTTGGTCAAATACATTTTGCATGTTTCTGTGAGATTGTCTTGGATGAGATAAACATTTAGGTAGGTAGACTAGGTGAAAGAAATTGCCCAACGTGTTGTGTGGGTGGCTCTCATCCAGTCAGTGGAAGTCCTGAATAGAGCAAAGGTTGAAAAGAACTCCTTCTGCCCGACATCCTCTCTAGTGGGGCAGTGGCATTTTTCCTGCCTTCACACTAGAACTAAACACCGGCCTTTCCAAGGTCTGAAGCCTGCCAGTGTGAGGAATGGACCAACACGGTTGGTGCTTCTAGTTATCAGACCTTCAGATATTGGCTCTCCTGGACCTCCAGCTTGCTAATTCACCCTGCAGATCTTAGGACTCACCAGCCTCCAAATCTGGAGCCAGTTCCTTATAGAAAATCTCTCTGTTCATCCATCCATCAATCTTCCATCCATCTCTCCACATCCTATTGGTTCTATTTTTCTGGAGAACTCGGAATAATATTTCTCCGATCTGAAGTGCCATTTCCCTTTTATTGACCTAACTTATTCCTTTAAATCCCTCAACTCTCAGTGAAAATATTATTTCCATAGAAAATCCTACCCTGAAAAACTTAACTGATATTTGCATCTTACTCTGTTACTCTCCATCCCTTTATCCTAGTTTATATCATTACCACCATTTGAAACCATGTGACTAAATTAGTTACTATATTTTGCCAGTACCCTGTTCGTATTTAAGTTCCATGAGGTCAGTTCTAATAGATTAAACTCTGGTTCTTCTTGATCATTTCTGTTTTCCCAGCCCTGGGATAGTGCCTGGCATAAATGCATACCTTTAATATTTTATTGAATGAATAAATGATGTACTCCAGAGTCCCAAAGGAGGAAACGTCCAACTCTGGTCATCTGGCTAGGAGGGAAAGAAAAGGCTTCTCACAGTGTCTGTGTTTGAACTGGATCTAAAAGAATGAGGAGGAGCTTTTCAGTTAAACAGAAACAGGATTGCTGTGTATCAGTGGAAAGCCAAGCACACACTGAGGTTGTGAAAGGCTTGGAATGAGATGCACAGCAAGCAGCTCTGAGCACCAGGACAGGGAACACCCATGCAGCAGGCATGACACCCAAGGATCTAAAGGGAAGTGACATTCAGATTATCAAAGTTCACTGCACCAAATGCAGAGTTTATTTAATTGGTGCTTGGGACAAAATATGCAAGGCTTTAAGACTGGGGCTGTTATCAGCTTTGTTGTAAAGCAGTGATTGTCAAATTGTGTTCTGTGTTCCCTGGTGGTTTCCAAGATGCGTTCAGGAGGAAATGTGTCCTCATTTTGCATGGCTTTGTAGCATCTCAAGGGAAATCTTTGATGTACATGAGTTTCAGTTAATAAGGTAACTTACAAAGTGAGGACTGCTTGTATGGTAAATAAGGGCAAATGTGTCACCCATAAGCAAATAGTTCATTGGGAATATCAATAATTTTTAGGAGTAAAAAGAGGTCCAGATACCAAATTTTGAGTACTGCTCTTTAAAGAAAGATATCTGGAAGAACCACTGAGGCAAGCATAGTCTATTTGTAAGGAAGGCAGACAGGAGGCTGCTGGGGCAGCTCCCCCTTCCCATTGAAAGAAAGCAAAATTAACTCAATGCTGCTGCAGAAATAGAATGAAAGCCAGGATTTGAGAGACTCTGGTGCTTGTTCAATTGGGAGAAATTTATTTTTAATGTCTGAGTTTTGAAAGCTAAGCTCTGAAGTAGATCATGATGATGCCACAGACGCAGAGAACATTTTTTAAAATGTCCTTCTTACAAGATTTTCAACACATTCAGAATTTTTAAATCCTAAAATAATTAACAGAGTTTATTTTATTTTTAGCCAGCTACTAAACCTGCTGACGCTTCTCTTAAAGAAATATTAGAATGTAATACCACCAGTTTATCTGAGACACCGTCTTTCTGTATGTGGTCAAGATTTTCAACCTGGTGCTAATTCATATAATTTGTAGTTTTTCTCCCTATTTTGCTGGGAAAATCTTTGGATGTAGTTGATTTGTACAAGCATTTTTAAAAATATAATAATAAGTTTTTTTTAACGTTTTAAAATACAGGGCAGTGTTTGTATGCATTCTCCAAAAGGCAAGATTAAAACTAGTGTGTGTGACATGAGGTAGGGAGTAACATTTCTATTGGTGTTATTTTCCCCCCACACAAGGAAACACAGTGTTTTTGATCTACACTCAGTCTCAGTCATAGTCTGATGCAACTGGCTGAGTCCTTGTCCCAGCAGATCCCTCTCTCACACTTCCTCCGGCCATCTGGAGTGGCCTTTCTGCACCTAATTGATTTCATGACTCTTTTTATTCCATTTTAGAGCTTCCTGTTTCTTTTATTATTTATGACCTCTCACCTTCTTTCTAATAAAATAATCACATTCTTTTTCCTCTTTTCAAATGCTTAGTCATTCCCCAACTTTAATGCAGCTATTTGTAACCTTCTCAACCCTCTTCCTGGTAATAGCTTGAGATGTCACCTATGAAATACTTTCTCATCAGAGTCTTATGGTTTTCTGTGAATTCATGGTCACTGAGTTAAACTCAGTTATAAATGATGACATGAAAAAGTAGCAATGCTGCCATTTTTATAAGCCAATGTACAAAGCATGAAGGACTAATCCTACTTTATAATTTTAATGCACTGCGTAGTTCACAAGGCATGTTTATCATCAGTATCTTACTTGGAACTTTCAACAACCCTATACAGAAGGCTGGGGAGGTATTAGGATGCTGATATTATTTCCTTATTTATAAAAGTAACTGAAAAATATTGTTAGGTGGCTAATTAATATTTTTGTGAAGTCCCCAAGACTCAAATTTTAAGAGTTCCAATTCAGTGTTATTTTTCCTTATTCCATGACACTCCCAAGAGTCTTAGAAATTATTTAAAATTAAATGGATAAAAGCCATTATTTAATTTAGTAACATATAGGGCATTTTTCTTTACCATCAATAGAATGTATTATTAATAAGATGAAAGCTTAAGAGTTTGAATCTCTTCTTTTCATTGTGCTACTAAGGTGGTCAGCCCTGTCCTAAATGGTGGTCTTCTAGTAGTTTCTAAGCACTTTTGCCAAACATCTGGAAACAGCTCAAGGAAAAATAATAACAATAACAGAGAAATGTACGTATGAAGAAAAATTAAAGGACTGTGTATATTTAGTTAGCTAAGTAATAAATGCTAAAGGGCATGAAAGAAATAAATATTTGAAAGGTGAAAGTCTTATATCTGAGCTCAAAGTTGGTAGAGTAAATATATATTGTAATTAAACAACAGGCAAATGAGTCTATCTTGGGTAAGGAACCATCAAAAGAACAGAATGGAAGAAAAAGTATCCAATGTACTCAGCTCTACCATGAATCCAATATATAAGAGCCCACACTCCTATAGGAAAGCTATAACCCAACTATAGCACAAGATGAAGGAGAAAGAGGAGGGGAAAAGGAGGGAATAGGAGGGGGGAGGATTGGTGCAGGGAGGGTTAATTGGTAATTGGTCAGACCACACCTATGGTGCATTGTACAAGGGTACATGTCAAATCTACTAAGTGTAGAGTATGAATGTCTTAACACAATTATTAAGAAGGCTATGTTAACTAGTTTGATGAAAGTATTTCACAATTGTATATAAAACCAACACATTGTACCCCATAAATGCATCAATGTACATAGCTATGATGTAATTTTAAAAAAATTTTTAAAAAAGAATAGTATCCTAAGAGAAATAGTAAACATTCTGCCATGGGTTATTTAAAATTAGCTAAAAAAGAATTGGGTCTGAATCATAAATAGCACTCAAATCTGTGCATCCTTCTGTTCATTTCTTGGAAAGTGTATTTGATGGACCATTGCCTTACTGTGTAGACCTTTATGTTCTGAACCCCTGACACTAGTACATTGGGCTGGTTCTCTACTAACTCTTTCTCTTGCTAATGAATGTTACACAAGCTAATATGAATCCAAGTTTAATTAGTGGGCAACAGTATGAGCTGTATGTTAGTAAATATTATCAAGGTTCTAATTCAAGGGGCTTTCTCTGGCTTATCTGTAAATTTTGGTTCTATTGTGTAGGAAACTATGACACATCCTAGAACAAAGTCCTTTCTATGGCATTATAGGGATATTCTGAAAAGACCTGCTTACTTGTTGAAGATTTAAAATCAAGTGAAAGAAACAGTTTTCCTGTGCTTTAATCAAGTCCAGGTTTTTATATTTTTCTTCTACGTATTATTGCCTTCTCATTTTCTCTGACTTTGTTTTGCTGGACAGAAAGTGATGTTTGAATTTTTCTGAAAGTATTCTTCCCAAATACTCAGCCAACCTCCGTTTCAGATTGTATATCTACTTTTATCTCTTTTAATGACAAACAGTAGTCTTCCTGGGTCATAACCCCTAAGGCATTGGGAACTAATTTTATTGGAATGGGAGGATGATGGAATGGCTTTGGCATTTCCGTGTTTACCTTTCTTCCCCAACACTTTTGCTGTTATATATGCTGTATAAATAAATGTATTCACATGTAATTCAAAATGGTTATGCCTGGTGACACAATAATTTGATCATGAATTTATAGAGTGCCTATCAAGTACATGCGTTATTGGAGGCAATGCAGATACAGAAATAAATAACGTATTATCTTGCCCATATTGCATCACAGTTTTCAAATTGAGAGTGCTCCCTGGATCACATCTGCTTATACTTGTGTGTATGTCTGAGCTCCGTGAGCATATGATGACACAGGAGGGGATAGATTGGGACAACCAACCCCACGCCATCTTCCTTGAGGACAGTGCACTGTTTCAGTAACAGCTTCAATTTTTGTAACAATTTCTGATTGACAAAATATATTCTCACAGGGTCATTTGGTAAATATTTGTGGCATAGAGATTATTCATTCCTATTGCCATATTTTTGCACATGACACAGTATATAGTTTACATGAGTAGTTTAAGGTTACATGGAGAATAAGGAAATGAGATTTTAGTCCAGGTTTTATACATTGCTATTTTACTTTTCCTCTTGTGCCATGTTTAGAAAAAACCATTCTCTCTTGGCTTTTTTGTCATGGTTAAGAATAATGCTGTGTCTAAGTATCTTTAGGGAAATAAAAAGAAGAACACAATATACAGCCTGGACTCAAATTTTCACCGGAGGGGGCTGGTGAGAGGTTATTTTTCAGCATAACTAATACATCCCATTTTGATTGTTCATTCATTTAGTTTGTATTCATTCTAAAAGACAATTCACTTTTTTAATGTGCACCTTGATATCGACCTCAATAAAGCAAACATTCTGTCCTGCTCTTCACCAGATCCTCTCTGGAATCACTAGTGAACAGGCACCATTTTTAAGTTTTTTCCATTTTGGGTAAACATATATTGCTAAGGACCCAAAGGAAGATTTTCTTCTGGTACAGAATTAAGAGAAATGAGAAGCTGCCTATTATTTCTACATGCCTAGCTAGAGAAATCAATCAATCATTTACTAAGTGCGAGTAAAAAAAAAATTGCAGTTGAGACAAGTGTACTTGGTATCCATTTCTACAACTCTCTCAGCCCACTGATGTTTTATAATGTCCCTGCTGGCAGAAGAGGGGGCCAAAGAGTTGAGACCTGTAACTGCCTGGGTAGGTAGAAGCCTTCACTTTAAGCTTTTAGACTCCTGGTTTTGGAATTGGAGACCAGTTTTTAATATTCCTTTTTTATGTGGTATTCTCATGTCTGAATTCTTAAAATGTTCAGGGATTGCACCCATTAGAATATTCAGTTTTTCATCTTGGAACCTGCCATCCTGTCCCTGAACAGTTGGGCAGGATGTCACCCACACCCTGGAAGAGAGATTAAATGGCATTTTAAAAGAAGTGTTAAGTGTCTGTGACAGAATCAGGTGTTTCTGAGTAGCTGACAGAATGATGTGGTTGTAGACTCTCTTAGTGAAACAGATTTGGTAGAACAGCTCCAATTATGTACCCAGAGAAAGATTTTGGACCAAATGCAGCCTCATCAAATGCAGTTCAGTGGGTCTGAAAGCAGGTGTAAATGTGGTGGAACCAGGAATTACAGACCATGTAATTTGAAAATGTTCATCATCCAATACGCTTTGAAGATAATAGACAAGGGCCAGCCTTGTTAAATAAGTCACCATCAAAACAATCTCATTTTTGGCTAAACACAAAGAAAGGGAAAATTATCACTGTTGTTCTTTGCCTTAAAAAAATGAAATTAATATGGACAACATGAAACTGTAATATGTGTGGCTCTTCTGGCACAATTTCTTTCATTTTCCTAGTATAATCAGCCAAAAAGATAGAAATAGAACAAAAAATAATTTCTCTAAAATCTTTCCCTATCTTGACATTAATTTAAAATGACTTCCTCCCATTGCAAAAGATATCTTGTGTTCAAAAGATACCCATTAAGGGAATAAGTCACTTATTCATTTAACAGGGGTGTGTGAATCCCTAATAGGTGCCTGTCTTCTAGGGGAAATATACCAATGCAAACATGTTGGTGACGGTGCAAAGTATCTAAGTCAGTAATGTTTGCCTTTCTCCCTGGTGAATAAAATGAACTGAAGGAACTTAATATGCCTTAGAATAACAAAAGATATGAACAAAAAGCATGCCTCAACATCATCTGCTATTACCATAAATATCAGCTAATATCACCTTATTCATCAGAGGAAGATTCCTCAGAGGTGTTTAATTTTTTCTAAAAATATGTCTATTGTTTTGCTTTATTTTCCACACAGAAGCCAATTTAGAGATTCTTCAGGCTCCAATGAGCAGAAGTCTTCTGCCTCATGAAATAACATCACCCCAATAGCCGTGTTTCCTGGTGTTGTCATTCCTAAAATGTACAGACCAGGCTATGAGGGAGGAATTAAGGACAGTGAAAAAATATCCACCTCTGCTCTCAGCTCGCAAGTCACAGAACATTGTCAGAGGTGAAAATTCCCCACAGTTTAATAAAAATTATGAGCTTTTAAAGAGTGAAAGCTCTAAGGGTATCATATTTTGGCATTGAGGGAGGGAAGGATAGTACCCAGTTTCACTGCCTGCTCACTGTCCAGGCTTACCAATATGTACAGCCTGTCACTCTCAGAAAATATAAACTCCCTTATATTCCCCCTACAATGATTGGACAATTCAATGCCTATTGAAAGAAATTTGCTGGAAAAAAACTACATATTTGTTTGTCTTCCCATATAGTATTAATAATTCTGCTTTTAGGAATTTATCCTAAAGATACAGTGATGAAAATGACAACATAAATGTGCAATTATTACTATTTTTTTTTGAGACAGATTCTCATTCTGCTACCCAGGCTATAGTGTCATGGCATCAGCCTAGCTAACAGCAACCTCAAACTCTTGGGATCCAGTGATCGTCTTGCCTCAGCATCCTGAGTAGCTGGGACAACTGATGCCCCCACAATGCCTGGCTAATTTTTCTATTTTTGGTAGAGATGGGATCTGGCTTCTGCTCAGGCTGGCCTCAAACTTCTGAGCTAAAGTGATCCTTCTGCTTCAACCTCCCAGAGTCGCCATGCCTGGCCAAAATGTAAAATTATTTTTGATTGCAGCATTTTTTTAAGTGAATAACAGTGCCTTTATTTTGGAGTTGTACTTAAAAAAAATTTTCAGATTAATATAAGGGTAGATACAACTAGGTTACATTGTTTTCATTTGTTAAGTAACATCCCATTTGTAGTTGAGTCCTTCTCCCAGGATGTGTGCCCTTACATTGCACCCAACATTGGCCAGGTGGGAGCTTACCAATGTCCCAGAGTCAATATGCCAGCTCATCTTTGCTGTGCTTAAGTCTTCTTCCCTGAATCTCAGTCACTGCTTTTCTTTCCTTGTCAGAAGACTTCTGAAATGGCTGGTGTCATTTTCGTCATTGTGCCAGATGGATGCTGCTTTTATTATCCCTACCACATACTGAGAGACCTAGGTAGAGCTGGCAAAAATACATCCATGGAGGCTCTTTTCCCTCGGTAGTGGCCCACAAAGCCTGGTCACACTCCAGAGCAGCAGAAGTATTAGGGCCCTGTGAAGTGTGTCTGGCCAGCTGGAGATGGGGTACAAGAGACCTAAAAGATACATGTATATCCTTTCCTTCCCTTCCCTGGGTCAGAAAGTTCCAACTACTGTGAACAATAATACTTTACTGTAGCCTCACTACAGATACTCCACAAACCTAAACAATGAATTTATTCTGAAGCTGTGCCCAGCCTGGTAGATATCCTTATATTCCTCCTTATTCCTCATTGTATTTCCCTTTGTCCCTCATTCAATATTCTCTGAGATTTTCTTCTCCAGTAAAGAGTTAGCATATAAACCTTTGCTTCAGACTGTGCTTTATAGAAAACCCATGGTAAGTCAATGAGAGGGGGCAGAGAAAAGAGTGTTCTCAAGTAGAGAAAGACGTCCATGGGCTGCCAGTGAGTTACTTATTTAGAGGGACTATTGATGGCCCTGGACTCTTCCTCTGGAGGCCCAGCCAGCAGCAGTATGGAGGCTGGCTGGGATCAGTGGCATCTGTCAGGTTTGGACCTCTGCATTATGGTCCATCCACAATGATAAGGCTGGCCTCGGACTACACTCTGAGCACCTGGGGGCCGCCTTCCATTCTAGCAGATGGTCTCAGGGAGGCCCATGAATGGGACAGTAGATCTGAAGCCTCCAGTGGACTGTAGGATCAGGACGATCATAGATAACCAAAGGGAGACACACAGAGATGTTTCACAGATCACGTGTGTTTTTGAAAATTGCCATTTGGGGAGGAATTTATAAAGAGAGAGAGATGAGACTCATGAGCTGCTGAAATGTGAACTGACTTGAACATTTATTTTAGCTAACTTGGCCAGAGTTATTACTTGAATTGTTTGAAGTAATCAATTTGCTGACATATGGTTTCGGGAAGAAGGGTACCAACAAAGATATAGTATATTTCTTAGAGTAGAAAAGTAGTTAGAGATATGATAAATCTATTAGATGCTACTAATTCCCAAAGATGCAGGATTTTATCAAGACAAATTCAGTTTTTACTTTGAGTTGTTAACTCTCATAACAAAATGATTTGTAATGCTAAAAAAATTAAGACAATTTTATGTTGTTGAAAATTCATTAAACAGTAACATTATGATCAATTTCTCGCATTTGTTTGTTTTATTGTTGCAAATGAATTAACTTACATACTAAGTAGTGCTTCAAAATCATACTCATTGATTTGTTCATTGTTCCATCTGTCACAAGTATGGGCATGAGTTAGCTAGGTGACCTGCTCAGAGTCTCATAGGCTAAAATTAGCTGTCAGAAGAGTTTTGTTCCTTTCTGGAGGCTCTAGTGGAGAATCTCCTTTCAAACTCATTAAAGTTATTGGCAGATCCATTTTATTGTGATTTGGGATTGAAATACCTATTTCCTTATTGGTTGTTGGTAAAGGATAACTATTCATGCTACAGGTGGCTCACATTCATTGCTACGTTCATGCAACTCTCAACTTCAAAGCAGAAACCAAAATTCTCATTCATATGGAATCTCTCTAACAGTTTGTTCCCTTAAGGGCTTACTGATTAGGTCGGGAACAGCAAGGCTAACCTCACTTCCTGAACTGGTCACAAGAATAACTTCTGCACACATTTATAGGTCCCACACACTCAAGATGGACCAAGTTGTACAAAGATATAGGTCATTTGGAGTCATCTTAGAATTTGAACTACTAACCTGTGTCACATATGGAAAGCACTGGGACAAGAGGTTTTCTTTTTTTTTTAGAGACAGAGTCTCACTATGCTGCCCTCGGTTGAGTGCTGTAGCATCACAGCTCACAGCAACCTCCAGCTCTTGGGCTTAGGGGATTCTCTTGCTTCAGCCTCCCGAGTAGCTGGGACTACAGGGACCCACCAATGCCCGGCTATTTTATTTTTGTTGTTGCAGTTTGGCTGGGGCCGGGTTTGAACCTGCCACCCTCAGTATATGGGGCTGGTGCCCTACTCACTGAACCACAGGCGCCACCTTTTTTTTTTTTTAAACAAATGAGAGAAAAGGTAGAGGTGCATTTAGAGTCATTACAATGCTTTGAGAGAAGTTTTGAAGTGAATTATGGCTAATAAGACTCCACTACTATGGATCGGTCATAATGGAAACTTAAACTTCATTTCTCATTTGAGGGGGAAGATGAGTCTCACATAAAAAGAAATAGAAGGCAATTCAAGTATCAGATAATTTTAACATGTAAGTAGAATTAGAAAAAGGCAGAATCATTGTCTTTTATTTACTTTTCTTCTGATTATCTCCATTCCCTTCCTTTTACCATTTTCTGAGACCAAGTCTAGCTTCCTAGATTGTGACGTCCCTTTCAAAAGAATTTGTCTACTAGTGAATAATTTGTGATTGACCCAATGATAATTAACTAATCACAAAAATAGGTAAGGAGGGAATGTGAAGATGCCTCCTATATGTCTGCCCAAATAAATATTTTTAATAGATGCTTTTGACAAATGTATCAGCCATACTAATTTCTCATTAATGGTGAGAATGGAACTGGTGGTGTTCTGTGTAGATTGTAACCAAATTTATTGACTAAGCTGGATCAGAATGATGCTGTAAGGAAACAAGGTAATTATTTTTATAATAGCAATGTCTAGTCAGTTTTATGGGTTTATCCATTTACTGCCAGAAGGAAATCTAAGACAATCCCATTGCTTTTTTTGACATTCTCAGATAATGTATGAATGGTATCTAGTTTTGAAATGTTGATTAAAAAGTCCCAATCCAGTATAATGTCAAAAATCCAAACTATCATTCACTTTAAAACTTCTCTTTTGACATTTAAATTAATGACTGGCTCCTGTTCTGGTTATTATTGTTGCATAATAAATTACTTCAAAACTGGATGTCTAAAACCACCATTTAAATTTGCTCATGCTTTTTGAAGCAAGAATTTGGGAGGGCTTAGGGAGGCAGTTGTCATTTAGGTTTCTCTTGTGATTGTGGTCACATGTTGACTGGGCTGTAGTCATCTGGAGGCTCAGCTGGTCTAGATTTTAAAGATGGCGCACTCACAGGGTTAGCTATCTGCTCAGTACTCAGATGTGACTCCTGAAAGGCATGTCTATATGTCTATATGTGGTTGCCCTATGTGGCTTGAAAATTTAGCAATTGTTTGGACTTCAGAAATCCAAACATTAACTGTCTTAAAATGTAGCTGGAAACTGCATTGCATTTATAACTTGGCCTTGAAAGACATATAGCTTCACTTCTGCTAAGCTTTTCTTGATCAAAGGAGTCATAAACCACTCAAATCCAGGGAAGAGGGCATAGGTCACATTATTTTTTTGCTAGAGGAAAATATCAAAGACATTTATACTACAGACTAAAGCCATCATGGCTCCTTTCACAGGTTGACATATCACCCCTCAGAACCACACACTCTGCCTTGATGTCACTTCTCCCACCACAACCCTATCTCCTCTTTCCAAATACCTATACTCAAGCTTCATCCCAGGTTGATGTAACATCCACAGCCTCTCACCCTTGGATAACAAAAGGTGTTAGGTATTACCGTTTTACTAGGCTGAAATACACACAGAAGTATACGATACATTCAATTATCATGTTACAGATCTATATTTCTAATTATCCAGGTTATTTATTTTCCATGTATCTAAAATCTTTAAAAATAAAATATTTCCCATTAGCTTTTAAGCATACAAAAGTTGTACATTTTCCAAACATTCCTTGCCTCCATGTTGGGTACAGTAGTGGGGTAGAAAGATCTGTGTGGGCTTCAGCAAGCAAAAGTTTCTCAATACCAGACTTTTTTTTTTAATAGATGGTTCCTTAATTAGAGCTTAAAGCAACCCCCCAAAAGACTGAAAGCTTCTTTTCTTCTTACGGTATTAGTGTGAAAGTTGATTTTGTGTGACATGCAGTGTGACAAATGACTCATCACTATATGGGCAGCTTTATTTGAAATTAGATAAGACTAAAGGTTTACATCATTTATTTCTGTTCTAAAAATTGAGCATAGACTCTGCACAGGGTGGCAAAACAGAAAATAGCTAAACAGCACTTCACAACATCAATCGGTACAGCTCCCCAAAGGTTTAGAACATATGGAGACTCCATTATTTATGTTGATAATCGCATTAATCACTTGATATATAAAGTCATCCTTATTTTAGAATAGTTGAGTTAGAAGCATTTGGCATTAATAAAGAAAAAAATATATAGGTAGGAAACACTTTTCAAACTTTATCCAGAATATGTATCATTTACCATTCAAGAACTATGAAATGATTCCCAGACAAAAATTTTCAGCAGGCAACCTTAAAATTCCTGCAAAAGTAATAGAAACTGCATCCAAGTTAAAGGACAAAACTTTTTCCTTCAAAATTCCAAAATTCATATTGATAGCACAAATGTTGGACACATACGAATAAGTTGTAGTGTTGTTACTTGCAATCAAGTTCATATAAGAGAAATAGATGTGATTCTATCTCCTGAAGAGTTGACTTTAAAGGATAACACACATACTGATAGCTCATAAAGCAGAATACTCCTGCTGACGGCCGTGGGTTCTCGAGGACTTTATAGACGATCCTTGGTATCATTCAGGAAGAAGATTTGAATATTATTTGTCTTGATTTTTAAGTGCATGTCAGAAAACCTGCCCAAATTCCTACACAGGAATTCTCTCATGATAGGATCCCAGTTGGGAGGTCCACTTGGGAAAAATAAAGAAGTCTTCAAGTGATGCTTTTGTGAAGTGGGTGTGTGTCATTTTATTAACCTCAGCCCTTTGAAAGCTAATCAACACCACTGTATTATATTATGCAGGATTCAAAGCTATTGAAAACAACACATCACGATATAAAGATGCCCAAACTCTTTATTTTCCCTACAGAATTGTGCTGTACAGAAATAGCAAATAGGACTTAAAAAAAAACAAAAAACTCTTCTGTTTTGCTGAGATGTAAAGGAAAGTTCCCAGGAGAGCAATTTCCTACTAGTCCTGCTCATCTTGAATGTTTCAATTCAAAGGAATATTGAGGGGAAAGTGATCTAGAAAGAAGAGATAAAATGTGAAAAGGGGAAAACACTGAGATATTAAAAGTAATTTGAAGATTAAAAATAAGATAACATAACTAAAGCAAGATCCAAAGAAAAGAGGTACTAATTCGCAAGATCAAGGTGTGAGAATTAAATAGGATTCGAAGTTTTCTTATGAAATTATGTCTTGTTTTGAATTGGGAGGTCATGAATGAAGATGTGAAGCTGTGTGTTTCAACTACACATTCTTTCAAATGGTAGAGTAAGTGGAAGTCATCTAACAGCTGGGTTTTAATGGTCCTAAGAGACTTGCTTAAATGAGTAGATATGAAAGCCTTCTGCATTAACTTTCAGCAATTCCTTTATAAATAAAAGCTTATAAATTGCCTAGTGCTGCTTCAAAAGTGTTTGTGTGCTCGTAAGTTATTTAGACACCTTTTAAGTGGCCGAGTTCATACATTGCTTTGTGGACCATGTCCCTCCTTAACTAAAAAAAAAAAAAAATTAACTGGTAACTGTCCAAATTGTTATAAATTTATCTAGTGAAAAATCTTATGAACTATCATATATAATTTTAGTCATTTAATATTAGTGCATTTTGATCATCAGCTTGGGATAGGAATGGAAGTTTAAAGCCAACTTCTTATGAGTATATTTATACTAAGAGTGTGTGTGTGTGTGTGCGCGCGTGAGTGTTCAAGTGGGCACATACACACGTGCATCTCTGCCCCAGGAAGGAATCTCTTATGTTTAATATTTATGACTAGTTAATATTAAAATATTTTTTAAAAAAACTAATATATATTAGTTTTTTTAAAAACTTACAGATAAGTCTTCATTCTTTATGTTATTTTAATTTTTTCTTTTATTGCTTCTTGTTCTTTAAGTCACACACACACATACACATGCATATATATATATATATATATATAGTGCAATAGAATGTGACAGATATGAGTTTTTATGAAGAGCATTTGTTTATGTTTGAAGGGGAAATATAACCTTGCAAAATCAAGGGAACTCTGTAATTTTTAGTTTAAACCTTAGTCTCTGGCTATAAATATATGCTCAGGTAAGAATATTCTCTTCATCCTCCATTTTCCCTGGGCTGGCATAAAAGTCTGGCAGTGGTGAAGGGTGGGAGTGTATATGTTTTGTGTTATTATTACAGAAATGCACTTTCACTGACTTCTGTTAAAATAGAAATTTCTGCACATGATCCTGGTTGCACTGGGTATCTATTTCCAGCATCTGCAGTTCTCATGTGGACTCCAGTGTTAAGATCATGCACTTTTTTCCCACTCTTCTTGTGTTTCTAGACTCTTACTTAGTACTGCCACACCTCTGGTTTATCAATAGAGTCCTTTTGTTTTTCCATGCAAGAGTCCTTAATTTCCTTAATCTTATACAGTGAAATGTGATTATCCAAGAGGGCTCTGAAAGATAGATTCAAAACAGATGATCACTTAAAAATTAAAAGGTTCTTATCACACTTGGGGAAATGCTGTGTCTTATAAAAATAGAAGGTATGATGTACAATTACAGTATGAAAAGATGAATAGTATAATAGCTGGACAGATAATGGAGTGACAAAAGTGAATAATTTAAGAAGGTAAGACCCATGAAGGTAAAGTAAAATGCTTTGCATAACCTCTCCCAAATAAAACAATTTAACTGATAAAATAATTTTTTAAATAAAGGAGATTTGAGGAAGATGGCAGTAGGAAAGATCAGGAATTAATCTCCTAGCTTAGATAATACTTGGTTGAGAGAATCTCTTGGATGTAACTGTTTTGGAACTCTGAAGTCTACTGGAGACAGTAATTTGTGGTTAATTGAGTAAATTTCATCCCTTAGCGTATTAGCAGCTAACTATCACCCACCCCTAATCCCTGTTGCTGGTAGCTGTTTATATGGTCTAGGAGCAGTTTACACTCAGATTATAGAAGCCAAAGTGGGTAAATGTCAAGGATATTTTCCCAGGATTAAGAATCTCTGATTACTGCTTCTGAAAACTGAGCTACAAAAAGCCTATTGCACCTCAAACCATTGTTTCTCCCACTCAAACTGAAGTGATTTCCAGGAGACTTAAAGGAACTATTCTTGGCCTTTTATTTCCTTAACCCGGATTTTCAGTTTTCTCTTCTTCTTCTTTTAAGAGCCAGACATTAAAGACTGGGACATTCAAAAATACCTACATATTAGAAAGTGACCACCTATACTGCAAGCCCAGACAGATCTGAGAATACCTTAAGTTTATACCTCAGTCTGGTACAGGCATTTATTTCTGGAATGCAAGGATGATTTAATATACAAAAATTAATCTATGTAATGCATCACATGCAAGGTACAGAAAGAACTTATAATAATAATAATAATAAACTAACAATAAATAAATGCAATAAACATATGAAAAAACCATAGGGAAGTGGGAAGTCTGATTTCCAGAGTTAGAATGTTGCTAGATTGCAAGATTCAAATGTTCAGTTTACAACAAGAAAAACTCACAAAGCACAAACATGAAACTATAGCCCAGTTTTTTAAAAAAAATCAATGAAACTGTTCCTGAAAAAGTCATTATGGCAGATATTCTATACTAAATGAGATTTATTTCTGGAATGCAAGGATGATTTAATATACAAAAATTAATCTATGCAATGTATCACATTAACAAAATGAAGGATAAAACACATAAACACATTATTATCTCAAATGATACAGAGAAAGTACTTGACAAAATTTTATACCCTTTCGTGATAATATAAATAATAAACTAGGACTACAAGAAAATTACAGGAACATATAAAAGTCACATATGAAGACACACAGAACATCATATTTGATCATAAAGACTAAAGTCTTTCTTCCAAGATGAAGGTAAGGCAAGAATGTATACTTTTGCCACTTCTATTCAATATAGTATTGGAATTTCTAGCCATATGAATGTGGCAAGATAAAGAAATACAAAGCACTTAAATTGTAGAGGAAGAGTGTAAATTACCTCTATCTGCATGACAACATTGCATATATAGAAAACCTCAAAAATTCTAGAAATAATAAATTCCTCAAATCGATAGGATGCAAATTAACTTAATCAAGGTGGAAGACTTGCACAATGAAAGCTACAAAATATTTCTGAAAGAAAGAGGACATAAATAAATGGAAAAATATCTTTCATTCAAGGATTGGAAGAATTAGTATTGTTAAAATGTAGTATTATTAAGATGTTAATTCTACACAAAGTGAAATCCCTATAAAAATCCCAGTGATGTCTTTTTTTCAGAAATATAAAACCCCATTGTAAAATACATATAGACTCTCAAGGGACACTAAAAAGCTAAAATAATCTTGAACCCAAGGAGCAAACCTGAAGGGCATATACTTCCCGATTTCAAAACTTACTACAAATCTATAGTAATCAAAACAGTAGGGTACCAACATAAAGAGAGAGATGTAGAAAAATAGAATAACATAAAGAGCTCATAAATAAATCTTCACAAGTCAAATGATTTTAGAGAGGAGGCCAAGATGATTTCATGAGAAAATGGTAGTTTTTTCAACTAACGGTACTAAGAAAACTGAATATGCCCATAAAAAAGAATGAAATTGGACTCTTACCTAACATCATGTAAAAGTTAATTCAAAATGCACCAAGGAAATAATGTAAGAACTCTAACTAGAAAACTTTAGAATAAGTACTTAGAGTGATCAAAGTCATTTAGCAAGAAAGTAGAATGATGTCCAGATAAGGGGGTGGGGGATGGTAAATTATTGTTTAATGAGGATAAAGTTTCAGCTTTACAAGATAAAAAGAGTCCTACAGGTGAATGGTGGTAATGGTTGTAGAACATGATGATTGTATTTGATACAATCACTGAACTTACCTATTAAAAATGCTTATGGTGGTAAATTTCACATTATGTATATTTTATCATAATTTAAAGCAATTAAGGAATTGTCTAACAATCGTTTAAATTTTCTTGATATTTTCCTTAGGACTAACCTCAAAGGGAGAAAATTTCTTTCAAGAAGATCTACTAAATATCAGTAAGAACACTAAGAGTCATGACCCAGTCACTTACCATTGCCACACTGCTGCCCCTCGCTCTGTATAATAGAAGCTCTACCAGGTTATCTATAATTTGTAACTAAGACCAAGAATATGGTGGTTATCTGTCTTCTTCACTGCTTATTCTGGGATATAATTTCACCCTAGAAAGGGAAAGCTATTAAGATTTCTAACCCCATGTCACGTCACCTTACAAATGTTCTCTTCCGTAAAATCATAGAGGAAAGCCCACGTCCCCCCTCCCGCCTCCCAACTCACACACACTTATAAAATTGAAGCTCTGCACCAAAGGGAGCAAGTTGAGAATAATGAGGCCTCAATGACTTTTGTCTCAGAATGTTCTCAGAGTAAAGGTTCCATACTGAAAGAGTCATATTAAGAAGACCAGAAGGGGTCACTGCTCCCCATGACCATTCATAGTGTGAGGTCATCACTTTAGGACGGTGCAGCTTCCGCCAATGCTGCAGTTCCAATACACCAGTTCTGGGATCAGTCCAGGGGAAAGGCAGGCCGTGAAAGTTGACAGATCTAATTGACCTAGTTTATATGGAAAGAACATGGAGAATGGCATATGTAAAGGCACTGGATATTTTGCTAGAGAGTAATTAAGAGGAGAATGAAAGTTCTGGGGAAAGTAAAATAAAGGGAAGCAGAAAAAGAGATTTTTCCAAGAAGAGTCCTCCTGGAATCATAGTCAATTCTAGGGGTTGAGAAGGCTGTGTACATGACTAAACAATGAGCAGCTCTATTGTGGGGGCGATTCTTAGAATGCCGGAATGATAAATAAATCACTCACTTTCTTGGAAGTTTTGGTGAAGTTCATGTCCAAGGTAGCTGTTTCTTCTTTAAGACAATAAGAGAGGAAATTTTCTAGCTGCTAGTCCAGGAATAAAAATGAGGCAAAAAATGTAAGCTTCTTGAATTGGATAGCAGTCTCTCAGATATTCAATAGTAAAGGGTTAAATCCTAATTTCCAAAGAGGACTTAATCTTAAGAGTTAAAAACCTCGGAAGTCCCGTATTTGGTTAAGAAATGTTTGTAATGTATAATAACTCATCAGATACTCATAGGGAAAGACTGAGAAAAATCCTCATTTCAGGCAGGAGTAAGGAAACCACCATTTTGAAATAAATCAGGGAAGAAAATAATCATTTGGAAGCATTTCCAAAGACTTCTCCATAATAAAGCCTAATTTATAGGGCCTTTTTCACCTAAGAAAAGGATAGTTAACTCCAGACTAGAGAGTTTTTCCATCTCACATAAGAAGAGACAAAAAAGCGGGTTCAGAAATGCTTCCAAAGGTCATAGCCAAATAAAGAATAGCATTTAATTACAAGAATATAGAACACTTCCTTTCATCAATGTTTTACCACTACATCAAAAGGACTTCGGTATACTAACAGTAGATTACCCCTGAGAGAGGTATGCATACAGCCTCTACTTAAGAAAGTGTACCTAGCAAACCCAAAGAAAAAAAGGAAAGGCAAATATTAAGCAATATTGAAGCCTTTGGCACTTACAGCTACAATGGTTAATATGCTATGAGCTGTAATTAGTTAACTCAGATAAGTAATAGAACAACACCATCATTCACCTGGATGTAGTTGACATTGATACAATGCTTCATTCAATAAAAGTGGAATACGTGTCCTTCTTAAGCTTATGTGGGACATTAGTAAGATAATCCATACCTTGGCTCATTAAACATGTGTTATCAAGTAAGAATCAGCAACATAAAGATAGCTGAAAAATCTCCAAATATTTGGAGATAAAAAAAATTTAAAAATCTTTCAAATAAAAACTCTCCAAATATTTAAAATTATTTTGAAAAAAATGAAATGAAAAATACAACTTATCAAAAGTTTTGAGATGTAGCAAAAACAGTGCTTAGAGGGGAATTGATAGCACAGAATATAAATACAAAGAAAAGAAGACAGATCTAAAATCAATTATCTAAATTTCCACTTCGGTAAACCAGAGAAGAAGAGCAATGTGAGTTCAGAACAAGAAAATGACAGAAATAATAAAACGGTATTTCAGTACAATTTCAAGCAGGAAATCCATAGGGGACACATATAATTTTGACTTAAAATGAACAAAAGAAAATTATATAACTAAAACGTGTATACTCCTGTAATAATCTGAAATAATAAAAATTAAAAAGATGAATTCACGATAGATACATGGATTTGTTTCTGAATTCTCTATTCTGTCCTATTGGTCCATGTATCTGTTTATATGCAGTAGCATGCTATTTTGGGTTACTATAGCTCAGTAACATAATTTGAAGTCAGGTAATAGGATTCCTCCCATTTTGTTCTTTTTGCTCAGGATGGCTTTGGCTATTGCGGATCTTCAGTGTTTCAATATAAATTTTAGGATTATTTTTGTATTTCTGTGAAGAATGTCACTGGTATTTTGATGGGAGTTGAATTGACTCTCTAGATTCTTTGGGTAGTATGAACATTTTATAATATTGTTTCTTCTGTTCTTTAAGGATGGACTATTTTTCTATTTTTCTGTGTCCTCTTCAATTTTTTTAATCCATCTCTCATAATTTTCATTACAGAGATCTTTAACTTCTGTGGTTTATTCCAGATATTTTATTTTATTTGTAGCTATCCACACATCTGTAGTAAACTTATCTTCTACAAAGTTGCCAAGAACATGCAGTGGGGAAAGAATCTTTAAATGATTAGTGCTGGAAAACTTGATATCCATATGCAGAAGAATAAAAGTAAACCATTATCTCTCACCATATACAAAAATCCAATCAAAATAGATGAAAGGCTTAAAACTAAGACTTATAACTATGAAACTACTAAAAGAGTACATTGGGGAAATGCTTCAGGACATTGATCTGGGCAGGGACTTCTTGGGTAATATCCCTAAAGCAGAGGCAACCAAAACAAAATTGAACAAATAGAATGACATCAAGGTGAACAACTTCTGCACAGCAAAGAAAACAATCATTAAACTCAAGAGTTAACCAGCAGAAAGGGAGAAGATATTTGCAAACTACTCATATCACAAGTGATTAGTAATGAGAATATATAAGGAGTTACAA
Organism: Arctocebus calabarensis; assembly: GCA_963573935.1. Taxonomy (NCBI): domain Eukaryota; kingdom Metazoa; phylum Chordata; class Mammalia; order Primates; family Lorisidae; genus Arctocebus; species Arctocebus calabarensis. The sequence goes on from CAUYON010178946.1 coordinate 60,429, forward strand.
CAACCATATAGGAAAAATATAAAAATCTGATTAAAAATGGGAAAAGGATCTGAATAGACATTTTTCAAAAGAAGATATACAAATGAACAATAGTTTCATGATAAAATGCTCAGCATTATTAGAGAAATGAAAAATCAAAACTATAATGAGATATCATCTCACCCAAGTTAAAATGGCTTTTGTCAAAAGTAGGCAATAAAAATACTGGTGAGGATATGGAAAAACCCTGGTGTGCTGTTGGTGATAATGTAAATGAGTGCAACCACTGCAAAAAACAGTGTGAAGGCCCCCCACCAAAATAAATAAAAAACTACCATAAGAGCTAGCATTCCCACCTGCGGAGCATGTGTCTAATAAGGAGAATTCAGTGTATCAAAAAAGATGTCTGCACTCCCGTGTTTCTTGTAGCACTATACACAATGGACAAGCTTTGGATTTAACCTAACTGTTCATCAGTGAATGAATGGATAAAGAAATGTTGCATAGTCACAAAAAGAATGAAACACTGCCATTTGCAACAACATGGATGGGACTGGAGAACATTAAGTGAGGTAAGCCAACCATAGAATGAGAAAATTTACATGTTCCCACTTATATGTGGGAGTTAAATATTAAAAGCATTTGATCTCATAGAGAAAGATAGTAAAATGATACTTACCAGAGACTGGAAAGAGTAATAGGGAAAGGGGAAATAAAGTTAATGGGTTCAAAAATATAGATATTTAAACAGAATGAATAATGTTTGATGGCACAAGAGTGTGACTATAATAAACAATAAGTTGGGATATACTTTAACTAAAAGAGTGGAATTAGAATATTCCTAACAAAAAAAAATGCTAGCCTTGGGCGGCACCTGTGGCTCAAAGGAGTAGGACACCAGGCCCATATGCCGGAGATGGGGGGTTCTAGCTGCAAAAAAAAAAAACTGCAAAAAAAAATGCCAGAGGTTATGTTATACCCCAGTGACCTAAATATCATTAATTCACATTGTATGACTGTATTCAAACATCATATGTACCCTATAAAGATATACAACTATTATGTATGTCTAATTAAAAAGAAATAAAATGGATTTCAACAAAGAGATAATTCATGATGATGTCTAAGAAAGATTAAAATAGGTAAGATGTTAGTTCTCCCTTACTTGATGTAAAGATAAAACACAGTCCCATTCCCAGTGAGTTTTCTTGTGGATATCGACAGACTTATTCTAAAGTTTACAGGGAAGGACAAAAGACTCAGAATAGCTAACATATACTGAGAAAAACAAAAGAAAAATCAGATTTGGAGGATTAGCAATTATCTAAATTCAATACTAACTCTAAAGCTACAATAACCAACTAGTATGTTACCAATGCCAACAATACATGATGTTGCTAAATATACCCTTAGGAAAAAAAATAAGTCTGTGAAAGAGAATAGAGAACTCGAAATAGACCCACTTCCACAAATACTGTCAACTGATGTTTGAAGAAGGATAGAAGATATTTCAATGAAGAAAGAATAATTGCTGGGAAAATTTGGCATTCATATGCAAAAAAAAGAAGAAAATTTCGACAGTTAGCTGTAACTCAAAAAGGCTTATGGACACAAATGTATAATGTAAAACTACAAAATTTATAAAAGATGACTTATAAGAAGGTGACTTTCAGATTGGCAATGATATTTTTCTCTACAATTCCAAGCATATGATGCATAAAAGAAAAATGGATGTTAGACTGTATTTAAATTTAAAAATTCAGTGCTGTGAAAGACAATCTTAAGAGAATTAAAAGATAAGACACAGAGGCAATGCCTATGGCTCAAAGGACTAGGGCGCCGGCCCCATATGCTGGAGGTGGTGGGTTCAAACCCAGCCCCGGCCAAGAACTGCAAAAGAAACAAAAAAGATAAGACGCAGAGTAGGAGAAAATACTTATAAAAACATGTGAGAGAGGACTAGCATCTAAAATATACAAGGAACTTTTAAAGACAAAATTAATAAACTTATACAATATACAATCCAACTTTTAAAAATGGAAAAACATGAACATACTGCTTATCAAAGATATAAAGATGGTGAATAAGCAAATAAACAGATGCTTAGCATCCTATGTCATCAGAGAACGACAAATCAAAAGAACAAAGAAACTACTGCATAATTATTAGAGTGTCTAAAATTCAAAACACTGACAATACCAAATGCTGGTGAGGATGTGAAGCAACAGGCATGGAATAGTCATTCATTGCAGGTAGGAATTCAAAATGGTACAGTCACTTTGGAAAACAGTGACAAAGCAAGATATAGACAAAGCAACAGTCTATATGATGCTTTGACTATGTGATGTAGCAATTGTGTTTCTGGATATATATTTAAGGGAATTGAAAAGTTATGGTCACGTAAAGCCTGCACATGAATGTTTATAGCAGCTTTATTCATAGTTATCAGAACTTGGAAACAATCAATCTCTCCTTTAGTAGATAAATTAATAAACTCTGCTGTTCAGTGATAAGAAGAAACATGGAGTTAAGGCAGGAAAAAAACATGGTGAATTGTAAAATTATTGTAAAAACAAATTCTCATATGAAAGAAGTCAATCTGAGAAAGCTGCTTACTGTGTGATTCTAAGTCTGTCACATTCTTGAAAAGGCAAAACTAGGGAGACAGAAAAATCAGTGGTTGTCAGGATTTTAGAGATAGAGAGGGAAGGACAAGTAGGGGAATTTTAGGGTGGTAAAACTAATTCTGATGGGTACATGTCATTGCACATTTTCCAGAACTCATGCAATGTGCACCAGAAAGAGTGAATCCTTTTGCTAGGTATGAACTTGAGCTAGTGATAATACGTGGAAATTGGTTCAGTAATTGTAATGAATGCACCACACTAAGGGGAAAGAGTGTGTAAGGAAAGTGAGAAGGATGTGGGGACTCTGTGCATTTTCCAATCAATTTTTCTGTAAATTTATAACTGCTCTAAAAATAATCTACTAATTTAAAAAAAAGATCTCCAACAATAAGGGAGATAAGAACACTTTCCACCTCATCCTATGAGCCACAATACCCTAATACTCAAACTACGCACAGACAAGGAAATAAAATCAAAGGTTAGTATTTTTTATAAATGCAGAAATAAAAATCCTCAAGAAAGTACTATCTTACAGGATCCAGTAACATATCAAAAAATAAATATACATTATAGTCAAGTGAGACTTATTCTTGGAATGCAAGGGGTGGTTTAAAAATCCCAAAATCAAGTAATGTAATACACCATGCATAAAAGCCCCCAAAACGAACAAGCAAACAAACAAAAAACACAAAAAAAGACCATTTCAGTCAATAAAGGAAAAGAAGTTAACAGAATCTAATACTATTTTATGACTAAAAACAAAAAAACCTTCCCAACAGTTACAAATAGAACTTCTTTAACTTGATGAAGATTATCTAGGAAAAGCACATATATATCATGGTGATAGCCTGATTGTGAAAACTATCTGCTCTTAAAGATTTTATTTTACATTGTTCTAGAAATTTCATCCATGGAAATTAAGCAAAAAACAGAAATAAAGGACATCTAGATTTAAAAGTTGGAATAAAAGTTGTTCATATCAGATAATAAGATCTCGTACATAACAAAATCTAAGGTATTCACTAAAAATTATTAGAACTAATAAATGAGTTTACCAAGTTTGTAGAATATACATTGATACATAAAAATCAATTTTACATCTCTATCTTAGCAAGGAATAATTCATGAAAAATAAAATAAAAGTATGAAAATAATTCTACTTGCAATATCATTAAAAAGTAACATAATTGGGTATAAATTTGACAAAAAGGGATAGCATTTACTGAAAATTATTAAGTATATGAAAAATAATATAGTTCATATTCAAATATAATTGAAAAACAAAAAATCCTCCCAACAATTATAAACAGAGGGAACTTACAGGTTCAGCACTTATAATTTCCAGTTTATGAAAATTAAGTCACCCTAAGGAGGTGATCAATGTAGGGAGGTGACTGACTATGGAGGTTCTACTGTGTATGAAGGATTTGAATAAATAAAGCCTTGGGAAGGTTGTGATTAAATTTGAGCCTTCATATACAATAGAACCTCCAGAGTCGACCACCTCCCTAGGTTGACCTAATTTTCATAGACAGGAAATTATAAGAGCTGAAACTATAAAATTGGGGGGCATATGACTGTAGATCTTTGTGAACTTGGGCTAGGTAATGAGTTGTTAGATACAACACCAAAGTCACAAGGGACTGAAAAAAAATAGATAAAATTAGACATCAACATTAAAAATATTTGTTGCATCTAATACCATAAAAACAACCTACAACATGAGATAAAATATTTGTAATCATTTATTTAATAAGCAGTTGTATCAATAGTACATAAAGAAGTCTAATAAATTAGTAATAGAAAAGGCAACTCAATTTTAAAAATGAGAAAACTATTTGAATAATCATTGGCAAGGATGTGATTAACTTTGAGTCTTCATATACAGTAGAACCTCCATAGTTGACCTCCTCCCTACATTGACCAACCTCCTAAGGTAGATCTAATTTTCATAGACTGTACATGTGCCACATGTATGTATCAGTAGAGTAGGCTTCATTCCATCTGTTGTTCACCTCTTATTTTGACTTGTTTGTTATAGCGCCTTGTGACTCTGTTCTCTGTTTGCAGAAATTACAGAGGTTTTACTGTATATCCTTATGGAAAGTAAAACTGTGCAACTACTTTGAAAAACGGGTGGTAACTTTTCAAAATGTTAAAGTTACCATATGGCTTCGCAATTATACTCTTGTGTATATAGCCAAGATAAATATGTATCTATACAAAACATATACATATATATGCAGACAGCAGCATTTTTTCGTAACAACCCAAAAGCAAAACTAACATGCCTACCTACCAGATGAAAAATAAATGAATTCAATGACACATATTCATACAATGGAATATTATTCCACCATCAAAAGGAATGCGGTTTTGATAATGCTATGATGTGGAGAACCTTGAAAGCATGCATGTAAAAGAATCCAGATATAAAACACCACACTATTTATTATATTTATATGAAATTAGCAGAATAAGAAAATCTATAAAAAGAAAGGAGATTAGTGTTTATTTAAAACTGGGCAGTAGGTTGGGTGAAAGTAAGAATTGAATTCTAATACATTGAGATTTCCTTTGGAGGGAAAGAAATTATTCTAAATTTAGATTAAGGGATGGTTATACAACCTGTAAATTTACTAAAAGTCATTATTTTGTATACTTTAAATGGGTAAATTTTATAGTATAAGAATTACAATTCAATAAAGCTATTCAAAAGTGAATAACTCAGACATTCGTAAGTAGTATTTATAGATAGTTTTCACATACTCATCACTTCTGTAATAATTTTTTAAGGATTGTTTAAACAATAATTTATATGAGGTAGTTACTAATATCATCCTTAATTCACAGGGCACTGAAACTTATAACACTTACGTAACTTGCTGGAAGTCATACAGCATTTAGTCATATAGATCCAGGCTAGAATCTGTACTCAGGCAGTTTGGCTACAAATTACTTTCCTCAAACCACATATTTCTGCTATAGTACACTGATAAGAATTTATACTCCTGGGCGGCACCTGTATGGCTCAGTGGGTAGGGCGCCAGGCCCATATACCCAAGCGTGGTGGGTTCAAACCCGGCCCTGGCCAAACTGATACAAAAAGATAGCTGGACATTGTGGGGGGTGCCTGTAGTCCCAGCTACTCAGGAGGCTGAGGCAAGAGAATTGCCTGAGCCCAGGAGTTGGAGGTTGCTGTGATCTATGTGATGCCATGGCACTCTACCAAGGACAACAAAGTGAGACTCTGTCTCTACAAAAAAAGAAAAAGAAAAAAAAAAGAATTTATACTCCTAGTATATTCTTTATTACTCTTACAGAAATAATATAATTGTTGCAAGATTTTTAGGTAAGATGTTTTCTTTCTGCCAAAGCTAAGCAGGGCAAACTCTAGTGTCAATGCACACTGTCCTTCGGACCTTCACCATTGCCTGAAGTGGTCACCCTCTTTTCACTCTCATTTAAATTCTACTCACTTTTCAAGGCTAAGCCCAAAGTTATTGCACACACACACATCCCCCACATATTTTCTTTATTCACTCATAAATGGTTGGGCATTTAGGTCAATTCTAAGATCTTTGCGATTGTGCATTGTGTTCCAATAAACATTCAAGTGCAGGTGTCTTTTTGATAAAATGACTTTTTATCCCTTTATGCAAATGCCTAATAGTGGGATTGCAGGATCAAATGGTACCCCTACATTTAGTTCTTTGAGGAATCTTCACAAGGTTTTCCATAGAGGTTGTACTAATTAGCAGTCCTACCAACAGTGTGTAAGTGTTCCGTTCTCTCTGCTTCAATTCAAGCAAGTATTGCTTTTGACTTTTTAATAATGACCATTCTGAGAGGAGTAAGGTCACATCTGACTGTGGTTTTAATTTGCATTTCCATGATGATTAGCAATTCTCAAGAGTAGGGGAAACCGATATTTGTGTTTGCAACCTACAGACCTTCAGTCTTGCTATTTGGAATGTAGCAGGTACTCAGTAAACAATGAATGAAAAAGAGATGGAGGCTATAGAATAAATATCATAGATGATCATTTCCTTACCTTCGAGAACTCAGGTTATAATTAGGAACCAAAAACTCTCACAACATTGAATAGTGAATGACTCATGCAAGAGGAAGTCTGGGTAAGGTTAGTAAACAGTGCAATTTTGACTAGAATCATTGAAGTGACATTTCTAAGCTCTCTATTATACATTTAAGATACAGACTTTGTTTCTGAACAATTTTGTAGCTATTCTAATAGTTAAATGTCACCTTTTTTATGCAGTCAAGTGTTGACATTTGTGTATTAAAAAGTAAAATCAACCTCAAGCTTGTTGTTACATCTCTGAGAAAAAGTCAGAATTTCAAAGGGGTTTTGATTTTCCAGTTCTAATTTAAAGTATCTTACTCATTTAAGTGTAGGTTGAGCATGCCAGGGTTTGATCCCACTGGCACAGAGTTTGGAAATGAGTATTCCAGACAAGGCCTGGTTTAGCAGTTTGAACTTAAGTTTGCTGGCCTGAGAATGTCATTATTTCCTTAAAGAATGATTTACCTGTGTAACTTTTCAATCAGCAAATTATTTTAAAAATAAATCTAAAAGAGAAAATATTGTTCCTGCCAGGATGAACAAAACATTTTCTTCTTTTATAGCGTGTAACTAAAAAGATCTGCCAAATGCAAGTACTTCTTTGCAAGAGTAATGAGAATGTATGACTCAGATATAGTCAAACAGATTTCTCCTTCTGGGTATGGCAGCCATATGTCTTTACATTACTTCTCAAGCCACTTGAGTCTCAATTAGTGGACACTATCAGTCAGTTTCTAGACATGTGGCATATTGAATCTGCATTGGCTGCATGGCATCAGAGTTGCCTAAACGTCATTGCCTCCCCCAAGTCACCAAAGGACCTTACAGGTACAACATGCATGGTGATTGTATTGGAATTCTGTTCCTCCAAAGGCAAGTATGGTTCAGTGCAGAAGAAAGCATGAGTGGGTGGGAATCATGGAGCTCATAAATTAATATCTCTGCTGACATATGATCCAGGCATTTTACTTCTCATTCAAGGTCCATTGTCTATTTTGAGAGTGCACGGTAAATTTGACTTTGAGAGAAATCATGAAATTGAAGAAGTGCTGAAGGAAGGGACTTTCCTCCTCAACCAACGCTAACAAGTCTAGTTGATGGTTATTTAGACTGTGGATATGTTGAAGATCTGAGGTTTGTTTGCACGGCTGTAATTACATATATATCAGGAATCACTGTCTCAGAGCAATCCTATAATAATAAGGAATGTGTTATTGAAAGTCTGTCCGTTCAACTTGAGCCCTTTCAGGTGTACTTGTGTGTTTGCTTGTGGGTATTGTAATGTTCTTCATCATAATCTTTTCTGGTTAGACCTTTCCAAAAATGTTAAAATTACAGTAAAAGATATCAAAATTGACTAAAATTCTGAGAAATACATGCAGGTAGTACCTGCCAAAAAATACAAGGCAGTTTATAATGGTCAAATCTGGGTCACATTTGAAAGTTTAATTCTCAGTTGGAGAGAGTTTTATTTTATCCAAGGTAGATTATTCTAGAGATTCCCAAATACAAGCATAGTAAACTTCTTGTGTGGTATCCACACCCCTGTTCACATCATTCATCAGATGCATATTGCTTAAGAATTGACTCTGAAATCAAAATGTGATATTAATAAAAACACACTGCTCATAGTATTCATATCAGCCATGTTCTACCAACAAATTTCATATGTTTATTAAACACAGATAGTATTGGTTGGTTACTACATATCAGACAGTCTGATGAGCATTAAGAAAATAGTGTCGATATTATCTTTACCTTTAAAGGACAATGATGTATTGTACTAATTCTTTCTTTTACTTCTAAATGTAATAAGTCTATACTTTTTATAGACTGTAAGTGTCTCATGATCTACCCTACCTATTTTCCAGTTTCATCTCATATCAAACTTATCCTCACTGCCTGTGTTCCATTTATGTGGACTCTGTTCTCAATACAAGCGCTGATTTCCCTCTCAGGATCTCTGTCCTTTCTGAGTCCTCTGCTTGGAAACATTCTTTCCCTAAATCTCCCATGATTAGATTCTTCTTATCATTTAGTTTTCCTATAAATTCCCTTCTTAAAGAATCTTTCCTGATCACCGGATGAAATATATGGCCCTTCCCAACCTCTATAATCTTATTCTGTATTCTCCAGTGGAATTACCACTTTTGGAGTTGTCTTGTTTATTTTTTTCCACGTTTTCTTTGAGTTTCCTACTACTAGTTTCTTAACTCTGTGACAGTAAGGATATTACTGATCACATTCACATTCTATTCCTAGTGCCTAGAACAGAGCCCAGAAGTGGCGAAAAAAAGCTTAATGAAAGTCTTGACATTTTGATACATAAAAAAATAAGTATGACTCTGCAGGGTTTTTGAAATTTGGGTTTCTTTTTAGATGTTATTCTCCTAGATTACCTTGAATCATAAATCTCTAAACATTCCTTTGACATGCTCATTTGTCATCGAACATTTAGCAAAGAACAAAGGTCCTTGCAGGATCAGAGAAATCTATACAGCATCCAATTTTAATGGAGTGAGATTTGGAGAAATATAATCTGTATAATATATAAGCATGAACAAAACTGTCACCAATTAAAAAAAAAAAGAAAATGAGTAGCCATTTACATTTTCTGCTATTATGCTCATATTTTCAGAGAAGTGATGTTCAAATTCTATGGTAATCATGGTATGATATTAAAAGTCAGCAATATAGAGAAAACTAGATATCTTCTTACATCAGCTAATATTAGTTAATACACTGAACTAAGGTCTATGACTTTCATCACATTCCATTATAATCTCACTTTGTTTTACTTTAGTCATTGATAAAAGGAGGGAAGTCTTATAAGATAGTCTATAGGATTACTTTTAATTGTATAATATTATTTTTGGCATTAAATTCTGTAAAGGATTGTTTGGCAAAGAACCATCTCACTAGCTCTTATGGTCATAGGGTTTGAAACACATAAAATTAGGTGAGTGAAAATTTTGTGTATTGGAAAAATCTGGCTAGAAATAGATTTCCTGGTGGTGTTTAAGGTCTATGCAAATATGTACTTAAAAAAAAATAAGCATAGGAAGTCTGTATCAGTGCTATATCCAGAAGTTCTCCTTAGTAATTATAACCTTAATCCTCAAGTTGAGGAATTACGTACACATTTATACATTGTGCAAAATAGTATTGTTGAAATTGAGAGTCACTTCAGCCACATGTTCATGGCTATTTTCCCAAACAAAGAGTAAAAAGACCTGGCTTCCAAAGATTCTAGCACAGCACAGGTATGAAATAATAATGTGACACGTGTGAGTCTACTTAGCAATAGAGAAGTGATCAGTAATGAAGGCAAATTTTAATGTTTCAGATGCTGCAGAATTGGCCTTGGTATAATTGTTCAAGCATCAGAACTTGGATGTGTATTCTTCTAAATTAGTCTTAAGAGGCTTCCTTTTTGCAAATGAGACTGATGGAAAGTTTCAAATGTCACAGTTACTTTCTAAGTTACGTGTATGTAAAAATAATTGAAGAATAGGAACAGCATTTTCCTTTTATCCCTGTGTAACTTAAAAATAGCAATGCAAGTTTGGCAAACTCACCATCAAAACTTTCATCTTTTGCTGGAAATCAATAGATCAAAGGATAGTGTTACAGAAAGATGTGAATGAGTGGAAACAGGCTGTCAAAGCATGAGTTTACTCCTTTCTTCTTTTTGTGAAGTCGTATTATTAAAAAGAAAAAAGTGGATAGGACTAAACCACCATCACTAAAATAAAAGTTATCTCATGTATGGGGCAATGCTGATAGTAAAATTAAATAATTCAGTTGTATGAAATAGGTATTATTTTAAGTAACAACCATTTTAACATTTACTCCTAATTATGAGTTAAAAGAATTTTATCCCTTAATTATTATTTTATTTTGGTGCCATAAAGTGTATTTCAAAGTGAAAATGTATTTGTTCATCTCCCCTATGGGAAATGTTCATTAGAATAGGCCCTCTCATAAAGGCCCTAAGCTGCAGCTGCTGCTATGGATATGCAGAGAAGGGGACACTTACTCTGCCGGCGGAATTGCAAATTAATTCAGCCCCTATGGAGAATCCTCACAGAGCTAAAAGTAGACCTTCCATTTGATCCTGCAATCCCATTACTAGGTATCTGCCCAGACTGAAAAAACAATCCTTTACCACAAGGACGTTTACACTAGAATGTTTATTGTAGCTCAATTATAATTGCTAAGATGGAGAATTAACCCAAGTGCCCATCAACACATGAATAGATATACCATAGAACATTATTCAGTTGTAAAAAGATGGAGACTTTACGTCTTTTGTATTTACCTGGAAGGAGTTAAAGAACATTCTTCTCAGTAATGTGTCGCAAAAATAGAAAGTATCCAATGTACCCAAAACTAATATGAGACCAATTGAGGAACAAGGAGCACCACATGAGAAATTTAATTCAAGCTGGAGGGTGGAGGAGAGGTGGGAAAGGGGAGAGTAAGGAGAGGGAAAGGGAAGGGGAGTGGGGAGCTCTCACCTAATGGGCACAGTCCAATGGTGCACAGCATAACGCCCTGGGTGGAGGGCTCAACTACAACTTGAACTTTACCTAACAAATGCAAATAATGTAACCTAATCATTAGTACCCGAATATTAGTCTGACATAAAAACAAAAAGGAATCAGCAATTTAGAGGCTCAGTCCACATAAGGCAAAGTAACAGATGAATTTTAATAAATTAGATATACCTTCTTCTGTATTTTGCTTCTTTTGAGCCCCTAAAATGGCATACTTTTATTTATTTTTATTTTATTTTATTTTATCTATTTATTTATTTATTTTGAGACGGAGTTTCACTTTGTTGCCCTTGGTAGAGTGCTGTGGCATCATAGCTCACAGCAACCTCAAACTCTTTGGGCTCAAGTGATCCTCTTGCCTCAGCCTTCTGAGTAGTTGGGACTACAGGCACCCGCCACAATACCTGGCTGTTTTTAGAGATGAAGTCTCACTGTAGCTCAGGCCGTTCTTGAACCTGTAAGCTCAGGCAATCCACCCGCTTTGGCTGCCCAGATTGCTAGGATTACAGGCATGAGCCACAGCTCCCAGCTTGCCATATAAACTGTAACAGGTTAATTTGGTATCATATAGACTTGAGTAAAATATTTTGGTACCTAAATGCAAAAAAAATTACTATCTATAAAAATTAGACACAGAGGTTAAAAAAAAGTTTCTCTTTAAAAAATGAAAACGGATACTTCATTTAGTATGAAGTTAATTGACCCCCTGTCAGTTTTACCAGGTCTAGTATTTTGTAACAGAACAGTATACATTTTTAAATACATATAAATCTTTACTAAAATTGGATGAAGATTACCCTTAATGTGATGCTATTGAAATCATTGCTATTGATTTCTTAGACACCATTTATTTAGAGGGCATTTTTTTAAGGAATTTGATGTTTCGAACAAGCTCTCTGAAAGCAACTGGCTACCATACATCCTTTGATTGTAAGATAATGTTTACTTTTATGTATACAATAATTTTGTTATATGTTCATGCTCACTAGCTGCATAACAAAATGCACACTCTGTGCAGAATACTGGGCACATAGCTGGACTCCGTTTCTCAGTGTTGCTTACAATTAGATACAGTCATTTGCAGTGATAGCTCCCACTCCCAGACATAGCTCAAACAAAATTTCATTTGCATCCTTCCATTTCAGTGGAATAAAAAAGAGCTAATAGCTTTTCAAGGCAAGTGTTGGAGGTGGCAGGGGTTCCATCTCGACTACATGGAGGGGGGTCGTGTTATCACCCTATGTTCCCACCTAATACTTTTACATAAGCAAGAAATAGACCTTTATTGTGTTTGGACTGTTACACACTTTTGAAGTCTGTTGTTTCATTTAGCCCATCCTGAATAATATACCAGTACTCTCAAATAATAAATTCCTGACCAGAATTTTTTGGACAAATTGAAGTCCTTTTTAAATCCCTTTTCCAAATGACTTCACCCTTCTTTCTGCCACAAAATCACCCACGCCTCCTTCCCCATCCTTTCTCGGAGATGGTGCTTTTAGATCTTATTTCCTTGAGAATAAAGAAGCAGGTAACACGGCCCTTATCCTCACACCACGTTAATGTGCCCCCACATTTCAATCCACACTTGTCTTCCTTCCTGTTTCATTTAATGACAAGGTAAAAAAGGTAAACGAAGCAATTAGACTGTGTGGGTGGAGACTTCACGCATTCATTCCTTAGGGTCAGAGAATTGAAATTGCATGTAACTCTCTAACTCTGATCCTCTGAGACCTTGATAAAAATGGTATGTCAAGCATAGCATCAGACAACATTGCCTATGACAAAAAATTAACCCTGCAAAACATCTGGATTGGACATAGCTGTAGGTTGTAGTGTCTAGTCTGATTTGTTGTTGTTGTTTTACTCTGGAGATATGTCCATAGAGGTCTTATGAGAGACACTGCCTTCTGTGGTCATGCATCTTTTAAGCCAAAGTGACTCCTGCACCACTAAATACAGAGGCCTGGCCCTTGGGTCGCGAGGATTGTGATGGGCGCTGAGGATAGATAGCTTCTGGGGGTGAACTGCTGTCTAGGCCCCTGTAGGACCCTTGATGAAGGAATGCCTGATGTTTCCTCCTTCTAAATGTTACACTATTATAAGAGCATAAATAAAATTTGTTCTTTCTAAACACTGATGGCAAACAGTTATATTGAGAGATACATACATTCCATTATCTCTTAGAATTTAAAACTAAGAAGAATTCTGCTGGGGAATGTTGACAGGAAGATAGTCTGAATATATCTATAATTCCCTCATTTACCCATTCTCCACTCCTGGTTTCTTAGTCCCATTACCCTTGAACTTTTTCTATCTTGATGAGTTGTTTTTCCATTCACCTTTCTTTTCAGTTTAGTATCTGTGGTGGATGGTGACTCATGTAATCCTTGCACTCTGGGAGGCTGAGGTGGGTGGAATGCCTGAGCTCACAGGTTGGAGATCAGCCTGAGGAAGAACGGGACCCCCATCTCTAAAAATAGCTGGGCATTGTGGTGGCCACCTGTAGTCCCAGCTACTGGGGAGGCTGAGACAAGAGAATCACTTGAGCCCAAGAGTTTGAGGTTGCTGTGACCTGTGACTCCACAGCATTATACAGAGAACAACAAGTGAGACTCTGTTTAAAAAATAATAACAAATCTGTGGCGTATCACTTCAACATTTTCTTTCTGATATTTTGTTTTCTTATGATATTAACCTTTTATTGGAAACTCCAATATTCAGTAAATTGAAGAAGTTTCATCCGTGCCTGGATCAGGGTCACTCAGTGCTGCTATAGATAAAAAATATATACAGGTACAATTATATGATAGCAATCAAAAATGAGTGCTTTATTATTTGTTCGTTTATCTAACAAGAGTCATTGAGTGTCTAGTCTATGAAATAAGCCAAAGTTATTATAATAAGTGTAGTCTTCACCTAGCTGGAGCTTGCAATATGAGAATAAACAGACACTTAACAGCTCATTACTTCATGATTCGATTCCATTGTGATAAATTTTACAAAGGCAAAGCCCAATGTTTCCCGAGAGCATTCAACTAGGAAAGAGACCCTAATTGGTGTCTTTATTCTCTGAAGAGGTGAGATGTGTGATTAGGGCAGAAATGAAATTGCATGTGGGTTGAGCAGAGGGAATCGGAAAATTAAAATGATTCGGGGTGAAGAGAGATTCCAGACAAAGGAAATCCGCCTGTGTGAAATTTGGCCCAAAGGCGAATTTCTGTACGTCCACATGTTTGTACATCCCCTTCCCCCACCTCACTAACCTTTTCGCCCTCCTGCCCCGCCTCGCAGCTGATGAATGTTGACCGATCATCCAGGTCTAGGATAGCAGCTGTTTTTTCCTAGAGATAACTTTCTAGTCCTTCAACCCTGCTTTGTAGGTCTTGTGTTATCAAGCCGTCTTCCCCCAGAGCATTAAACCATAACCACACTGTGTTGGCTGTGTCCCGATTATCTTCTTCCTTGCCTTTTTCACCTCTTTATCCCTAAAATCAAGGAGGACACGGCCACATACAATTTCCCCACAACTTTATTCAGGGCACCCATTTGATACAATTTAGGTTTTCAAAAATTATTTGGTGAATGAATTAAGGCGTAAAATAAGAACAAACGCTTCCTGGAGAGGACTCAGGATTTGAGTGCAAGGTAATGTCACTCATCAGTTTAGAATCCCTTTTTGACTATGCAGTTTTTTTTATTATTTAACATAATTACAGTGACCCAATAAATAAGTTCTGTTTTGTTTTTAAGAGAGTAGCCCTGGGTAGAGTGCCATGGGGTCATAGCTCATAGCAACCTCAAACTCTTAAACTCAGAGGATCCTCTTGCCTCAGCATCCCAAGCAGCTGGGATTACAGGTCCCGGACTACCATAGTGTCCAGTTAGTTTTTTTTTATTTTAGTAGAGACCAGGTTTGGCTTTGCTTAGGCTGGACTCAGACTCCTGAGCTCAGGCAATTCTTGCTTCCTTGGCCTCCCAGAGTGCTGGGGCTGCAGGTGTGAGCCACTGTGCTCATCCCAGTTCTGGATTATTTAAAGTGTAATTATAGAAAAAAATGCACTCTGTGCTGTCCTGTACAAATAAAAACCCCAATACTGCTGTGTAATTATGTTGGCAAAATATCTCTTTATTCCAGCATTCCAGATGCTAGCTGAGAAGTGGATAAACTTCAGGATTGCATGTGTATTACTCTTTCTAAATGAATTAAATTTTCAACATTGAAACAACTGGCAAAATTTCTTATGTGTAAAAAATTCCAATTATGTAAAATAATCATTTGTTTTACTTGGAAAATTGTAAATGAATAAATTTGTCCACTCAAAAAAAAAATTCTGGTGACTGAAAGTAACAAAGTCCATTCTACATTTGTTAACATTCTACCTAACTTAAATTTACATATGGTAGGTAAATACTGTGCAAATTGTATAAATAGTATTCTTAGAAGGACTTGTTAAAAAATGAAATATTATTATATGATCCTGTAAAAAAATTGGGAGTTTTATCTATAGACTGCATGGAAATATAGACATTAAATTACACATACACTTAATATAAATAGTATGATTTTGACAAACTAAGTTTCCATCTACGTCTTTTGTCAGATTAAGATAGACTGTAACTGCAAAAGAAAATGAAAAGAAAAAATTGCTGTTTTTCTTCTTTTTTTGTGCTTTTCATTCAGAAAAGGGACAGCTGAGTTAGGAATGGACATACACATATTTCATGTTTAAATACAAATATATATATTATGTATATGTATGTGTATCTATATATGCATCTGTGTATATTTCATTAAATATCAATTCTAATATTCTATGTTAAAATCAATTAATTCATTCACATAGTTTTCTAATAAATTAATATTGTATTTCTTTGGGGTCTAAGCAGTAGATTAAAAAATAAAAACGAAACACACAATGTTTTTACAGCTCCATTCATCAGCTTTGGAATCTATTTTTCTACCCCTTAAATCTCTCTTTGGCCATGTGCTCTTAATTTATTAATGAGACACTAACAAATGATCACAACCAACATTTTAGAAAATCACTTTGGGCCTCATCCTCTCTTGCTCTTGGGCACCCTGAGGCCATGATAGACAGAGCCCAGGCTCCCCTCTGTGGGTGAGGAACCATGTAAAAGGAGATACCAGATACCCAGAGACTCTCAACCATCCCAGCTAAGAACTCAGAGCATAGTAACTGCTCAGAAAATCCACAGGTTTAAAAAAAGAAGAAGAAGAAGAAGAGGAGGAGGAGGAGGAGGAAGAGGAGGAAGAGAAGGAGAAGGAGGAAGAAGAAGAAGAAGAAGAAGAAATGTATATTGCTTTAAGCTGTTAGATATTAGAATGATTTCTCATAGAACAAAAGCTAACACATAAATTGAGACCTAGAAATGAGGTACTATTGAGTAAAAAAATCTAAAGGGTGATTTTGGATTTTGGATAAGGGAACAAGAAGCAACTGGAGAAACTGTGAATAAATAATGAAGTTGCTAGAAAAATAGATAGGAAACTCTTAGTGAAATCTGGAAAAATGGCACAGAAATTTCTATAGAATGCTAGAAAAATAGCAACCCATGCTATATAGTAACAAAAACAACTGGCAAAACCGTTCTTGCAATGATTTGGGAGATAGAAAGTGTACTTAATCAACTTTTGGATTTGGGCTAAGGAAATCTCCAAACAGAATGTTTAAAGTGTCAGTGGATGTTTATTGCTGTGTATGATAAAATCCAGGAAGATATCAATGAGCTAACAATGGAACTACTCAATTTCAAGCAGAAATTGAAAGAGCCAGGACTCGGATGATTGGAAAATAGTTTATGAAGAACTTCTCAATGTGAAACAAGGTGCAGAGACAAAGATCAAATCAATGCTGTGACTATCTGATCTTCGGTCAAAGTTGTCTGGGGAAGATAGCTGGATTAAAGGTTTAGGACCTGAAGGTGTGTGCCGTGCCAATTTGACACATGGCCCAAAATAGAAAAATGCAGGTCTTGAAAAACATAAAGAAAGTTTGCTTTCAAGGCATGGAGTGGACTTGAATCTGATTCATACAGAAATAATCCTAGACTAAAATAAAGCAGAGATAATTTAAACTGAAAAAAATAAACAAATGGTTGGTTCTTAATTTTTTCACTATAAGAAGCAAGGTGAGAAAATTACTCAGCTGCAAGCACAGACCATTTCTTTTAGAAAAGGAAGGATGTTTCAGTAAGTAGAGTGAAAAACCGAGAGTAGAAACAAAGTAATGTGGAACTGCAGCATTGGGGAGCCTCTCCTGAGGATCAGAATCAGACCCTAATCAGGAATCGTTTTCTAACAGGAGTCTAGCTAAATTTTGGCATATGAATGAGTGACCGCCATGCCTTTCTGGTTCTCCTTTTTGAATGAGAGTACTTTGTAGTTACTCAGTCCCTGTCTCAGCATTGTCTATGGGATCTGTGGAATGTAGGTAACTTGCATTTTAGTTCACAAGCTTCGGGATCAAGAGAACTCTATCCAAGCATCCTCCATATCCATCAAGACCTGATGACAACAGAGATAAACAAGCTTTAACTGTGAATGGAACGGCACAAATTGGAACCAGAGACGAAAGTGTGCTAAAATGAAAACATGCTCAGAATACTTCACAGCTCCTCATAGCAATGTGAAGCTCATAGCAATGTGAAATGTATGCCTCCATCTTTTCTTAAATTTTATCTGGCCAATTCAAGATAAAATTAACAATGGATTATAAGAGAAAACAATTCTGGAGCAGGTTTAAAATGGATTTTCACACTGTGCCTTCTCCTCCTTTGCTGTTAGGAACCCTGGAACTGCCATGCGAAGAATCCCAATCTATCTTCTTGGAGAAAAGGGGTCATATAGACAAAGCCCCAGACTTTGGTGTGATGGGGAGCCTCAGTTGAGGTCTCAGTCCTATAATTGAGGCCATCGTAGACGCTCAGCCTCATCTAACAGAGCAAAGACATCCTATTGAATTCTGAGCAATATTGCATGTTTATTATTGTAAGCCATTAAGTTGTAAGGTGGTGTCATATTCAGCAAATGATAAGTAAGTGGTAATCTATAGTTTTTACGAGGTAATTAAACTCTAAATTTTCACAGTGTCTTCATTACTGATTTAAGAACATAGATTCCCAACATTGTAAGCCATTAATTTGCCTACTTTAATTATAACTGGAATTTTTTAAACTTATGTAATCCTCCCTGATTACAACTAACATAAACTATCACAGAGCTAGTAATGTCTATGCAGGATGATGGAAATAAGTCTCCAAATATTTCCTACTTATTTAGGCCTAGAAGAAACTTCTCCTAAGAGGGTGTGTGCTATGGTGACTCTTGCACAGACTCCAGAGGAATCTTAATTTCTTGCCTACTCTTAGCAACTTTGTAGGCTGGAGACAGCAGTCAGACAATTCTCAAAGAATGGCTTCTCAGTTTTGAGAATAGTTGCCTAATCCCTGCTACTTTAAAGTAAGATCCCCAGACCAGCAACACTGGCATCACCTGGGAGCTTGTTAAAAGCATAGAATTTTTAATTCCACCACCAACCTATTGAATCTGAATTTATATGTTAATAAGATCCCTAGGTGATTGCATCTACATAGACCTTTGGAAAGCATTGGCCAAAAGCATTCTACTAAACACTCTCCTAAAACCTTCCAAAGCTACTTACCAAAGATTTTAGATTCTACAAACTCAGAGCCCCTCTTGCATTGCCATGCAGACACAGAAAACCATATATATTCTCTGTATCTCCTGAAGTCCAACAGCTCCAAATGCATTAGGTTGAATCGTATGAAGCTGCCTCAGTTCAATTGTTTTTGAGTAGTAAAAACTGCAATTGTATATGACTCATCCAAGTATTTTAAAAACCACAATACACTATAGCAGTCACAGGCTGGCCTCAGAGTAGTCTATGTGAAAATCCCTGTTTATCTATTTTGTAGTTCTATAGCCATGGGAAAAGTTACTTAAGACTCTTTGCATTTCAGTCATCTCACTTCAAAAATATGGGAAACAATGGTTTATTTGTGTACTTATTAAATATATTCAATAAGAAAATATATGTAATTGTGCTTAATGTAATGGCTGGTCCATGGCAGATTCTAAACAAATATACGTTTTTTATGTGACTATAAGTAAAAGTGAAACAGACAACACAATTAAACGCATAAAAAATGACTGGGAGTTCTAAGTGTCTAGTTTAAAGGTTTTAAGGAAAAAAGTAATGTTTTGGATTCTCAAGGAAGTATTTGCCAATGATACAATATTGATTTCTTAGCTGTCCTTTTGGGTTATGGGGTCTCTAGACAATTTCTTTGCCACGTTGTTTGAAAGTATACCTCTTTGTCTGAAAGAAATGCATTGCTTCTTGTTTTATTTCTTTCATTTTTCCCCATTCAGCAATGTGACCTTCTTTTCTAGAGGGTTAGCAGTGAACTCAGAAAAGAGTTTCCACTGCCAGCTGTAGATTCAGATAAACAGATTTGTATTAATTCACTGAGTAATTGGGAACATTTCATCTAATAAGGCATTTTCCTTAGAGCATGCCAACTGACCAGGGTGAATAAAAGATGTGCTGTATCATCTGCTTGGGAGAGTGAATTGGATTGTGAACATACTTCTACAGTGTCATACCAGAGCACTAAAGAAAAATTGAGAGGTTAGGAGCTGACCTGAGGGATACAACACTTTCAAATGAATTAATATCCCATGGAGATCTTCAAACACTATTCCTCAGAGGCCAGTTTCTAGCGTTACTAGAGCAATTACAGTTTAGTCATAGTAGAGTCTTCTAATTCACGTCATTTCATGCAAGGGATGGAGACAACTTGTCTATTCATTTTAGAGTTTAAACAGACCTGAAATGTAGCAAAAAGGAAACTTATTGCAATCAGCCATAGTAACGGATGCCACAGAGTGACATGTTAAAGAAGGTAAAGTCAGAGAAAAAGATACAAATCTGGGAACCATATTTGTAGCTTATTTCAAAATATCTCATTTCCTAAAATTACATATAGGGAAGAAGAGAATATGACTATTAGGATGAGGCATGACTGCAGGCCGATGACATTGGCCCTAATGGGAAATACTCTGCTAGTTGTCCTCAGCTACATTGCGCATAGACTTCTGGTAACACGACACCTCTATAAATATGTATCTTGGATCTATAATTCAATTATATTTGCCATAAGCCTTGGTTAAAGAAAATTTACTACTTTAGAGCTTAAGGAAGCAATATAGATCTGTGTTTATTGATGAAGCAGGGCTATAAGTACTCAAGGACTTAATAGAAAGATACCATGATGAGTAACATATGGTACATAAACTAGTTATATAAAATGCGCTATTTACCAAGAGGAAGTGTTATCTAAAACTTCAATTTCTGTAGGTGAAAGAAATGGATAAAAGCACCTACATTCATATACTCTGGGAGGACATTGAAACTTGGTTGAATTACTACCAGGGGAGTCGTAGCATATAGGAATCTAACGTGCCAGAGGCCAAAATTAAGTTTATTCTCACATTCTGGCCTATATAATAAAGATACAGATCACAGTGTGGTTGGCAGCAAACTGGATCAGAGCCATGCTGTATAAGTTGAAAGCAAACAAAGGAATTTACTTCCAGAGGAAAAAAATAACAACCGTGCAACCAAAAAAAAAAAAGAAAAAGTCCATGTAAAGCAGACCCGGGATGGACCATCCAGTTAAGTCTAATCAGTTGTTTTTTGATGGAAAAAGTCAAGATTTAGAGTAATCAGAGGCCAAATCAATCTGCCAACATACTTTGAGTTCTGGGTTCTACTTGTTCTAAGCCTTCAATATTTTGGTTTTTCTCCTGCTAAAACTCACAACTCCTGGTCAGTAATAGATGTGTGTTCATATTCTTATTCTCAAATGCAAGTGTCACAATTTTCCCCATATTCACATAAGACCTATTTTAGTATTTAATGTTGGTAATATTGTTCTTTAAATATTTACCTGCAAAAACTTATCATAAAAGTATCACTGAAGCTCTATAGATCTGATGAATTAGTTATGCTATTTTTAATAATAAACATAAAACAATTCTAATTATATTGAGATAAAGAGATTAGTACGTTTACTGTCTCTAACTGTGTTATGTAGATTACTTTATGAAACACTGTCCTCTGTCTCTCCCTTCAACAAATATTTACTGAACTGCTAGTGATCACAACACACTGTGTTAGGAGATAAGTTGGAAGATAAATAAAGAGGAATAAAAATCTGATATAAGTTTTCACAGGAGCTTAGAATTTAATAGAAAACAGAGGCATTCACATAAACTACACAAAAGGGAAAACAGAGGAATTGGGGCTAGCGTGGAGTTGAAGATGAACTTGGCTGTGACCGGGCTTAGGTCTGAACCCTGCTCAATCTGTCCATGACTGTCTCACATTCTGCCAACTGGTTCTGGAAAAGAGCTACTGAAACTGGAATGAATGGTAAGCATGGGTATTCCCTAGAGAACAATTGTGAAAAAGAGGCATCCTTCTTGTCTTTCATCTATGTTGAATTTAGTTTCAACCCTTTCTCAAGCTACAGTTTTGTTTTGTTTTGTTTTGTAGAGACAGAGTCTCCTCTATCACCCTCGATAGAGTGGTGTGGAGTCACAGCTCACAGCAACCTCCAACTCCTGGGCTTAGGCTATTCTCTTGCCTCAGCCTCCCGAGTAGCTAGGACTACAGGTGCCCGCCACAAAGCCCAGCTATTTTTTGTTGCAGTTCGGCTGGGGCCGGGTTTAAACCTTCCACCCTTGGTATATGGGGCTTGCGCCCTACTTGCTGAGCCACAGGCACCGCCCAAGCCATAGTTTTATGTATCATGTTTACTGCACTTCCACGTATGATGATGGCAGGATGCCTTAGCACCCAGGGCACTCCATAGAGAGGTCCAATCAGGGCAAAAGAGAACTGCCAGTCCGAAGCCAAAAATTGCGTCCAAGTCCAAAGGGTTCCATTACAGAAATACTCACCCTGGGCAGCA
>CAUYON010178947.1:0-12493 GCA_963573935.1 Arctocebus calabarensis
TCTGTACATTGGTGCAATCATAGGGCACGATTCATATACATTCAGAAATGTTTTGATCGTACTATTACAGTTAGCCTTCATGGCATTTTCTTGATCACTATATAAAGACATTGATACTCTACATTTAATAAGTTTCCCCAGTACCTGCAGAGGTTTTGTTTCTGTTTATCTATTCTCATCCCTTCCCCCAGTCCCCCTGCTGCTGTCTGACCTAGGGCACCTGTCTGGAGCCCGGTTACTGACTGAGCCTCCTAACCAGGCTCCCAGTCGGTTCTCTGGCTTTCTACTGTCTGTAGTAACTGAGCAATCAGGGAGATACTTGAAAACATAATTCAAACCATGCCGTACCTCTGCCTTGAGCATTCCCAAGGCTCGAGAAGAAGCAAAAATTCTAAAAATGATCTACAACGTCCAACCCCTCCGCCCTCTGGGGTCTGACCGCACCTGTCACTGCCCTCACTCCTCTCTCCTCAGCCCTCGGGGCCTCCAAGGTGGGACTCAGAGGGGAGGGCTGGCTCCCCTCCCCATATCCGTGAGGTTCCCCCCACACCTCCTTCACATCTTTACTCAAAGGTCACCTTGCCATGGACCTACCCTGACGCCTCTACTTAAAATTGCATCTTTCCTTGTTCCTGGCCCTCTCGTCTCCCTAACCCCTCTCCAGTTCCCGCAGCACCACCACAACCTCCGGGGTGACTTATTAGGGTGTGTGTCATCCGTCTCTCTGCTGAGCCATAAGCTTCACTCAGGCACAGATTTGTATGTGTCTGTTCACAGCTCTATCCTGAGCACCTCCACCTGTGCCAGCACACACTAGGGACTCAATCAGTACTTGCTTCATAAAGTAATAAATGGTCATCTTTTGGGAGAAAGTCTTATCCTTCAAGACATTATAATTCTTTTTTTTTATTTGCCAAATATAGAAGGGACAAAAATAAATGGATCACCTCAAAAATTTCGTTCAACTCTGGAAATTAATTAAAATTCACTCATTTATTTATTTATTTTTTTTTGAGACAGAGTCTTACTATGCTGCCCTCAGTAGAGTGCCGTGATGTCACAACTTCCAGCAACCTCAAACTCTTGGGCTTAAGCGATTCTCCCTGGTAGCTAGGACTACAGGTGCCTGCCACTATACTCAGCTATTTTTTTGTTACAGTTGTCATTGCTGTTTAGCTGGCTCAGGCCAGGTTCAAACACCCCAACCTCAGAGTTTGTGGCCGGTGCCCTACCCACTGAGCGGGCACCACCCCATTTATTCTTTTATTGAGCATTTACTAAATGTTGGGAATACAAAAAAAAAAAAAAAAAAGTGAAATCAGTAGATTCCCTAATATCAAGCAATTCTTATTCCGATGAGAGAAACAGACTTTCAAACTCATGAGCAGAGGACACTGAGGCAGGTGCTCTAGAGAGATGTATGCACATTCAGAGAAATGTGTCCCGAACTGTGCTGGAGTGAGGGGTGAACGTTGGAAGGCAGGGATGAAAGTAGGGGGAAAATCTACTTGAGAAGACTTCATAGAAAAGATTTATTACAGATGGATAAGAATTTGTAGATTGATAGGTAAGAATTTATAGGTGACAAAGAGGGACCTTTCCTAGGCAAAAGCATAGCAGTCCCTGTAGTAGTGGGGTGGGGTGGGAGTGGCTGGCTTGGGGTAGACGGGCAGCAGAGGCCTAACTGTGTCACCCATGGGAGCCCCTGGCTTGATTTCAAGCAAGGCAGTTATGTGATCATATGTAAGTCTCCAATACACCCTCTGCCAAGAGAGGTTGGCAGCGAGGAGATGAAATGGAAGGCTACTGCCTGGGGGTGGTCCCTTGAACCTAGGGGTGAAGCTTCAAAAGCTTCATAGTGGTCATATACTAAATACATTATTGCATAACCTGCTTTTCCTTCAGTTAGTATGTTATCAACATGTTTTCTTATCTCTCTATACAGATACACTCACTTCTTACCCTTAAAGACTTGAATTCCATTCTCTGGTATACCCAGTGTATGTGACAGGCCCCTTCTTTCATGTGAAGGTATCTTACGATTTTTTTCTTTTAGCATCTATGCTTCTATTCATTGTTTTGACTAGTCCTACACTAGAGTGCAGTCTAAAATAATCTTAACTAATTTTGACAGATAACTGAGAAATAACTCTTTATGGTAAACGTCCTCTCTGTTTAACAGATGTGATAAACTAAGGTTTAATGGAATAATTGCTTTCCCTAAAGTCATAGAACTACAAGGGGCCCAGACAGATTTCAATCCAAGATACACACACACACACACACACACACACACACACATGGTCTTTCAAGCTCTGCCTATTGCACTGACCGTTTGCACAAATGCTCATGGAATCTGTGGCTGGGAAAAGCTTTACAGCTGGATATTTCATTCTCACACTCAAGTTTTATCAGGTGGGGCAAAGCTTGTCATAACTAAGGATTCAGATCTTTCATATCTTACCTCTACCTTAGTAGACCAATTTTGTCCTAAATTTGACAGCCAGTGACCAGATCAGAGCACGGCCCCTTCTAAGTGCCAGGCAGATGGATGATTTTTACGAGAAGGCTGTGCTCTAACTTTTTATCAGCACCCTGACCTCGGAGGCCCTGATCCCCTGGCTTGAGAAGGTGCGTGCAGGTGAGACCTTAGTGAACACATGCTCTTGGGGGGCATCACTCCCAAGCATCTTCATTAGGCGCTGCACTGGTACACACACCCGTACACAGTGGCTGTCTAGCCTCTTCATCACCCACAAAGTGCTTCAGATGAATTATTCCATCTGATCTTAGCAGAAATCATGAATTTGAAGACTGTGGCGTGATGACATCACACCCTGAAAGGCAAGGAGGGAAAGGTCAATTTCCATCTACTAAATGTCAAGCAGACAGCCTGACTGATGGTTTTTACCGACTTGACCAAATCAATAGGTTGTTAAGTCATCTTGTTGACACTGATTAAATCAATACAGTCTGAGTGGGATGGACAGGCAGAAAACAACAGCAAGCATTTAAGCAGTGAGCACCCCGTGGCCTACGTGTATCCTGAGATCCCCCCTCCACACACTATCCTGGGAGGCAGGCACTCTGACTATCCTCAGACTCAGGAAACTGAGTTTGAGAAAAGTTATACATCTTGCCCCAGATCATCCAGGTAATGGATTGGGCCAGAATTTGAGCTTAGGATTTAACCATTAAATTCGACTGCTGTAGTAATTGCTTGAAAAAAGCTGCAGGGCCCTGGACCCCCGCCTGGCTCCACTGTCTCTGCTGTCCTGCAGGTGAAGGGCAGTGCTGGGGCCTGTCCCTGGGCCCCCTGTCAACAGTGAGCCAATTTAATTAGATGGAGCAGGCTTGCTGTGCTGTCTCAGGGTTTTCTTTTGTTACCTAGTGACAAAAGAGAGTCCTGGAAGTCACACACAAAGCTACAGTGAGTTTCTTCATTTGGATTTTTATGCTTCAGTGCTTTGAGGTTGGGGGTGGGAAATAGAAGAATTTAAGCCTCAGAAAATCTCACTCTGCCGGGCGCCTCCTGTGCACGGCTCCGGCGATGTGTGTGTTTATAGATACTTATTTCCTTGCCTGCATTGGAATCATTTGAGTCCCTTGTGCTTTGTACTTGAAAGGATCTTCAAAGGGTGTCACCCTCTCAGAAGTCTGGACATAAAGCTGCTTTCTGCCTGCTCTTTCTCTGGTTGCTCAACATCATGGTGGGTTTAGGTAGATTATCTTTTCCCACCCTGGCTGTGGCCTAACTGTTCTTGGAGCCCAAGAACCTCTTCCTGTTCAGTGCTTTTCTGATGCTACAATGTGCCTCAGCAGAAGGGGAAAAAAATGTGTTCAAAATTTGGAGCAATTTTAAAACTTTCATTTACTTCTTTCTCACTCATGATTGTTACTTCAGCAGACAGGGCTACAGGGCGTCTGGGAGGCCATTCCCTCTGCAGAGCTTCTCCTGTCATTTTGACACTCGCCTTTTTTCCATCCCCTACAAAGTAGAGAAGGGAAAACACTATAGAGAAACTTAGGTGCACAAACGATTTTTCCAATAAAAATGGAGTTTTAATGTTATTTCTGCTCTTCAGGAGACTATTGTATCTGCGAATAAAATTGCAACACCTGCTTTTTTCTGCTTTCTATTTGCCTGAAAATATAGATGACCATCCCTTCAACTTGAGTCTACATTTATCTTTTAAGGTAAGATGAGATTCTTGTATGTAGTAGATATCTGGCCTGAGGTTTGTATCTAGTTAGTCAACCTGTGCCTCTTTAGAGGACAATTTAAGCCATTCACATTTATTGAGAATATTGATACGCCTGGTAGAATTTTGAGTATTGAGTTTTTCAAAAGTTTAGTGGACATTTTTAATTCATTCAGCACTGTGGAAGTTAGTATTTGATCAAGTTTCTGGGTGAGTTTACTTTTATGTTGGAGGATTGCCCTAGTCATGAAGGAGTACAGGTCTGAAAATATCCTGGTTAGCTGGTTTGGTTATGGAAAATTTCTTCCACATGTGAATGTCATTAGTTTGGTTATGGAAAATTTCTTCAACATGTGAATGTCATTAAAGTATTTATTTTTCTCCGTCAGAAAAAACTCAGTTTACCTGGGTACAGGATCCTGGGTTGAAAGTTATTTTGTTTTAGGATATTAAAATTTGATGACCACCCTATTCTAGCTGGAAAGGTTTCAGCAGAGAGATTTGCAGTCTTTCTAATATTCTTCCCCTTGTAGATTATGGATGCTTTCAGAATTTTCTTATTGCAGTCCATGTATCCTATGGCTAGGAGTAAGAGTTCTAAGAAATACCTGTATAGCTCAATAATGGAACACCTGGGTGGAAAGGTCATGGAGAGGGATTTAGCTCTCCTAACAAGCATGAGAGCTCACGAGATAAGAGCATTGGTGAATTGGCAGTCTCTACACCTGTAGTGTTGAGAGGGAGGAGATTAGCCTTATATTAAGCTGGAGGACAAGGCAGTCAGGGCATTCTATCACGGACTCGCTTACTCTGACTCTGTCTCCTCTCCTGCCTGCAGAATGCCAGCATGACATCTCTGTGCTGAAGATTACAAAGTTCTCCTAAAGACTAAGATCTATCTTTCTAAGAAGACTGCTTTACTCTCTCTAAGGCTCTCTCTCTCTCTCTTTCTCTCTCACTGTCTCTCTCTCTTTCCCTCCCCCCTCCCTCTCTCCCTCTCTCCCTCTCCAGCTAAAGTAGATAGCCCTCAGGCACCTAAGAGAAACTGCACCTGAGCAAGGTAAATTAGTGGTCCATGTCCGGAACCTAGTTAAGCCAGGTCCAAAACCTGGTCAGTCCAGGGCCTTGGCAAGTGGTGTCAGAAGTGACATGTGACATTTTCTCCTTCATATTAACTTTCATGAAGTTAGTTATGTTGTGTCTGGGGGTTGTCTTATTTGGGATGAGTCATGCTGTGGTTCTAAAACAGTCTGCTATCTGAATTTCAAAATCTCTAGGCACACGTGGAAAGTTCTCCTTTGTAATCTCATGAAAAAGGACCTCTGTGCTTTATGAAGCAACTTTGTCATCTTCAGGAATTCCTATAAGGTGAACATTAGTTTTCTTCTAATTTTCCCAAAGCTCTCTGAGAGAATGATCCATTTTTGCTCTCCGTTTCTCTTCCTCCTTGAGCACTTCAAAAGCATTGTCTTCAATGTCAGAAATCCTTTCATCTGCTTGTCTCATTCTGTTATTTAGGGATTCTATTGCATTTCTCTGATCTTTGAGGGCCACAATTTCTTGTTTCAGTGTATCAAAATCTTTATTGATTTTGTCTTTGAATTCATTGAATTCTTTAGACAACTTTTGAATTGCTCCTTGAATTTCTAATTCCAATTTTACCTCCATTCTATTAATCTTATTTGCAATCCAAACTCTTAATTTGATTTCTGACATCTCAGCCATTTGTCTACAAATGGGATCTTCAGTTGTATCCACTATATCATTCTTTGTGGGAGTTGATCTACTCTGGTTATTCATGTTACCAGAGTTTTCCGCTGATTCTTCCCCATGTGATTATTTTACAGCATTTGGCTACAAGGTGAAGTTGGGTTGGGGGGGGTTCCTAGAGTAGTGATTAACCATTCCTTTACCCAAGGTCTATGACTGGTGTCTGTACCTTTCCCCCTAGAACTTTGCAAATGACGAATAGTGCTACAGCCTGAGATACTGGGGACTTACTTGGTGTGGTGGGGCTAAGTGGCTCTGTCTTGTTTTCAGTTGGTCTCTGTCCTACCCTAATGAATTAGTTACTCTGGGTTGAAGTTTCAGCTGTGGAGAAATATCAACAATTAAGACACCCCCCCCCCCACAGGCACTAACTAGAAAAGGAAAATCAAACCTTCCCATAACCACACACCCAGGGTACCACTTTGGATAATCCTAAGGTGATTTGTACAGTCTGAGAGATCTTAATCAATTTTCTAAGAAATCACCTAGTTTCAATTGAGGAAGTTCAAAAGGTCTCTGGCAACTAGACAGCAGGGATCTACTGGCAGTTCAAGGATGACTAGTTCTGGTGCTCCATGGAGTCAGAATGACCCTTTCATCAAATAAATTAGTCTGGGAGGGGAAGGTTGATGCCTCCTTCCCCACCTTGCACCTCTGTCACACCCTGTCACTCATAACACTTCAGGGCTATGAACCAGTTCCCTCCAATGAGCGAATGCTCCAGGGCATAAAACTGTATAAAGCTGTATATATTTTATACAATTTGAGTCCCAGAGAGATCTTATGTCTCCTCAGCCACGCCTCTGCACTCTACCACCATCCAGCAGGGGAAGCTGAGGCCTGACAACCTTGGGTGGTTATGGAAGCTGGGCTGGTTCACTTAGTTCCAGCCCTGCCCATGATTGATGTTGCTGACATATATTTGCGCAGAATTTTTGATTCTTTCCTGGCAATATTCCCCTGCAGATGAGGCACTATTTGAGTACACAGAATCTGCGACTCAGCCCTGGTCTGTGCTGCTACCCAGAGCTGGAGTTTCTGTTTCTCCTGCATTCTTGTTGGGTGAGTGCAGCTCACACTTGGCTAGGAGTTTCAGCCTTGTCCTGACTGCCTTTGTCTCAGCTATGATCCCCTGAGGGCCAGGTGTTTCATACACTAACTAAAGCAGTCCTCTTGCTCAACTCTGCTTGGGAATATGCCATCTCTGTGCATGCATTTTCAATTCTTTGGTCCACCGTGCTCAGCCCAGGCCAATACCAGCTCAGGCATACCCTTTGCTCAAGGGGTCTGCGTTATGTTCCCAGATCTATTCCACCAGTGTCTGCCACTGGAGGAGATGCCTGGCTTTCTCAAATTGCCCAGAGAGACAGGGAGTGTCCTTCCAAAATATCCCCAGGGGTTTGAGCCCTGTTGTTCCCACTGCTGCCACTCCTGCTCTGTGCTGGGGGTTGTAGGGGCACCACCTTTCCCTTTCTCATATGGATCCTTCAGTCCACCATTTTCTCCTTATTCCTGTGCCAGAGAATCAACACTGACCAGCAACAGCCCATGCCCTGTCCACAACTCTTGAGAAAATGCCCAAGAATCTGGACTCCATGGGAGATAGGCTTCCAGACCTCAGGGTGAGAATGGAGAGGAGTGATGAAAGTTCAGAATTGAAGGTAGAGAATATATAGTTTTGTGCCTCACAGGAGAATGCCATGGCACCCTAGTAGGGGAAGGAGGTCCAGTTTTTAGAGGATCTCTTCTGTGGGATAAAATGGGATGATGTTTGAATTCTACTCACTGTTTGTAGAAAGTATACTGTGAGTCATTCTCATGGAAGAAGGGACTCCTGTCCACTTGGTCATGGACTTTGTACCTTTTGTTTGTATCCTTGGGGTCACATCTTGCCTCAGCAGTGTTGATATGCATTTTTCAACCTTCTCTCTTGGTTCAGCTCCTAACCATCATCTTACTTGCTAAACTTCTGTCCTCATCTTACTTGCTAAACTTCTGTAACTCTCCTTCTGGATGGGAACATCTGTGGAAAACTGGCTCCAGTTGACCATCTTGCTTCCACCCTTAATTTTTGTAATTGAAAGCCCAGTAAATCAACAACAAAGCTAGCTGAATCTTAGACCCACTGATCCTCACTGATTTTCAGATCAGGGCTCGTTCCACTAACTATGCCACAACTCACAAGGATTTCAAGATATAAAATTTCATAACAAATAAAAGCCTCATTACTTAGGTTGGCATATAGGGTCATCCTGGTTTTCTCAAAAAATGTACTGGTGTTAACACTGAAGGTTCTGCACTGGGGGAGGCCCCTCAATTTTGTCAAACATGGATAGTTTGTCACCCACAGCCAGACTTGGATTCAAAATCACCTCCTTCCCTGTCTAAATGAATGTCACTAATAAAATTATTTGATTATTTCAAAGTTTAAATTTCCTATTTGTAAAATTAGTTATACATTTCTATAGATCTGGACATTTTTACAACCTTTGTGCTTATCAAACACAACAACTAGTAAGTCCTTAGGACTTGCTAGTTTCTCATGTGTCAGAAAAGAACTACAACAGAAACCAAAAGTGTCAGGAGTTCTGAGAGTTCTGGGCATCTGAGGGCAGGATGACATCCCAAACACTGATGTACTGGGCCTAGCATTTTTAGGCCATCTCTTATCATATCCATACATTTAAATTTAAGAAATTGAGGCTCTTAGGGGTAATAAGCTTGCTGGTATGCAGAGAGGAATTATTTATACAGACAGAACTCGGATATATGTGTCCCGAGGCAGACCCAAATTATCTGCAATGACTATGCTGAAGAACAAAGAAGAGGTAAGTTGTTGTTTTTTTCCTGAGCATCAGCTAAGTGTTTATCACTCTACTAGGTTCTTTGCTGTAAGTTAGTTCATTTAATTGTCAGAGGAAACCTTGTTAATATATTTTATTATGCCAAAAATATCTACTAGATTGTTTAACAGTCAGAGTAAGAATGTACACTTAGAACATCAGAAAAGTAAATCCTTCATAGACTTCACATATGTATTTTTTAAAGTATCACAGTTTCTCCAAGTAAAACTAAAACTTTTTTGAACTTCTTTATACCTGAGTTAGGGTTTAAATTATAAATCATTTTTAAATTAATGTAGAAGAACACCAAACCTGATGAGAATTTAGTGCTTCTGAACACTTTTGTTACTGTTTTCTTCTTGTGTCTGTGTTTGTGTGCATGAATTTGTGTGTAAGCATGCATAAATGTGTGGGCAGAAATAAGAGGAGAGTATTCAGAATAAAGTCCTTTTATTACTTGGAAAGGAGAAAAAGATGTCTTTTTTTTTATAATTAATCAGTAAATCAGTCACAAGATATAGAAGTGGAAAATGTAAAGAGATACCTTTATAAAAACTAATGATTCTTAGAGATTTAAGTTTTGGCTGATTTAATCTGATTATGAATACGGGATATGAAAAATAGCTACCATTTATTAAGTATATGCTTTATTCCATAAACTTACTAAAATCTTCTCAAACACTCTTTAATATTCACAAAGGCTATTGGTTAATATCTTATCCACCTTTAGTATATAAAATACGTGAATCAGAAAGATTATGAAGCTTGTCATGTCATGAAATTATTGGGTGACCCATGATTCCAATCCACAATGACAGAAAAACACAATTAAAACAGATACGCTCCTCACATTCACACCAACTGAAAGAGGAGATGAAAGCAAAGAAAGATATGACTGGATTTTTGGAAATTTACATTTATCCATCGGAACCTCATACACGAACACTTTAAATCCTATAGTTAGGTTCCTTTGCCTCTTATTCCTTCTTTACACAGCAATATTTATGTGTCTATCAGCAGGGATAATGTGCTACTGAACTTGACAAGATAGTTTTTGCTAATAGTTTTTGCAATAATTATTTTCTCATTCTAAATGAGAAAAAAACGTGTAACATCATATCTCTACATTGTCATCTTGGATAATGTGACTTCATCCTTGAGAGACACTACCACACTGAAGTAAGTGCTGAGCCACAACAATTAGCAGGATAAACCTTCCTTCTGTTCTCAGAGTGATGGGACAACAGAGTGAACAAATAACTGCATGTTATTTGTTCATGCATAATGTACATAATATTCATGTTATAATGTACATGCATAACCTCTCTCAGACAAGAGGTTTAGGGTGCTAGCAACAGAAACCACTTTAAAGGAGGAGACCTAAAATAGCACAGAACATTAGTTTAGACAGAGACCTGAAAGATAAATTAGAAAATGACCAGAGGAAAAAAGGAGAGACCTCAATAAATAAGTAGTAGACTCAGGAACTTCTTTTGCACTAATATTATACCTTTTCAGTTCCCCCACCTGAGTATCTTTCTATTTCATTGGATTCTTTCCAGTTCCACATTCTTTAGATATCAATGTTTCAACAGTATCTTAACTGATTACATCACATTACTCGGAATTCTCTGATCCGTTTTTACATTATAGTAGTAGTATGTAAAACTTCATCACATTATTTGTATTTCCAGTATAAGAAAGTCCAAACTTTCATACTTCATAGGACCCTGCTGCTATGGCCCCTGCCTTCCTTTTTAACTCTGTTGAGTCATTCTCCTCTTTTTATTTCCTGTTTCAATCATAAAGAACTTTTAGTTCCTTGAATTTACAAGGTTCATTCCTACTTCAAGGACTTTACAGTGCTATTTCCCATGATCTGAAGGCTTTTCTCCATGAATGTTTTTCCTACTTATCTATCATCTCTCATTTAAACATCAGTGCTCTTTTGAGGGTTTCTCTATCCTGGGTAAGTCTCTACTAATAAATGCTTATATAACATTCTCTGCCAATCTTTTCCAGTATCTTTGAATTGTGATTAAATAATCAAACATAAATGAAGAAATATGTGTTTAAGAACTCTCCCCCATATTAGTGTTTAAATTTCACAAAAGATTTTTT
Organism: Arctocebus calabarensis; assembly: GCA_963573935.1. Taxonomy (NCBI): domain Eukaryota; kingdom Metazoa; phylum Chordata; class Mammalia; order Primates; family Lorisidae; genus Arctocebus; species Arctocebus calabarensis. Next base: position 10,937 of record CAUYON010178947.1, read on the forward strand.
TTTCAGTCCATATCTTTAATCCAGATGTGCTAACTAGAAGATAGCTGTATTTTTTAATTAAATCATAGCTATCTACATTAGTGCAATCAAGAGGTACAATGTGCTACTTTCATATACAATCTGAAATATTTTCATCAAAATGATTAACATAGCATTTTTTCATATGTCTGTAGGCTGTGTGCCTGTCTTCTTCAGAGAAGTTTCTCTTCAAGTCTTTTGCCTGCCCTGAGATGGGATCACTTGTTCTTTTCATGCTAATACATTTGAGTTCTCTGTGGGTTCTGGTTATTAAACTTTTGTTGGAGGCATAACCTGCAAATATTTTCTCCCATTCTAAGGGCTATCTGCTTGCTATACTTACTATGTTCTTAGATATGCAGAAGCTTCTTAGTTTGATTAGGTTCCAGTAGTGTATTTTTGATACTGCTTCAATTGACTGGGAAGTCCTCCTCATAAAATATTCACCCAAGCCGATTTCTTCAAGAGTTTTCCATGCACTTTCTTGTAGAATTTTTATAGTTTCATGTCTTAAGTTTAAGTCTTTAATCCAGTGAGAGTCTATCTTAGTTAATAGTGAAAGGTGTGGGTCCAGTTTCAGCCTTCTACAGGTCGCCAGACAGTTCACCCAGCACCATTTGCTAAACAGGGAGTCTTTCCCACACTGAATGTTTTTAATTGGCTTGTCAAAGGTCAAATAATGGTAAGTAGCTGGATTCATCTCTTGGTTCTCTATCCTGTTCCAAACATCTACCTCTCTGTTTTTGTGCCAGTACTATGCTGTTTTTATCACTATAGATTTATAGTACAGTCTCAGGTCTGGTAGCATGATTCCTCCTGCTTTGTTTTTATTTTAACTATCATTTTTAATAACTTCAAAGCACCCAGTATGATGTCTAGCAAATATTAGGTATGCAACTAATGTTTTTCCATAACCAGTACTATCAGCATAACAGCACCAGTGTTACTTCTTCAAGTTTTTGCATAACTGGATGGATCACCTGGTATGTACATGTGACTTGCACACACCTACTCCACCTTTGTTTCTTTGTCACTCTATCTAGATATATACCAGCCTCAAAGTACCATTTTGGAAAATGGTGCATACATGGGTGTTTTTACTTTTTTTAATGTTTTTTTTTTGTATATTTTTTCTTACTTTTTTTATTAAATCATAAACACAAAGATCATGTATACATTAAAGCACTTATGGGGTACAATGTGCTGATTTCATATAGAATTAGGAGTGTTTACATCACACTGGTTAATATACACATCATCTCATTTACGTAATTATTATGTTAGGACATTTAGACTCTATACTTAATAGATCTGACATGTACCCTTGCATTAAGCATCATAGGAGTGATCCCACTATTCACCTTCCCTCAATATGACTTCTCCCCATCCCTTTCGTTCCCCCCTCCTCCCTCCTTCATCCTGGGCCATAGTTGTGATCTTTTCTTCATATGAAAGTGTGAATGATTGTAAATTGGTTTCATAATGATAGTGAATACATTGTATATTTTTTCTTGCATTCTTGAGATACTTTACTAAGTA
>CAUYON010178950.1:0-12202 GCA_963573935.1 Arctocebus calabarensis
CGCCTGTAGTCCCAGCTACTGGGGAGGCTGAGGCAAGAGAATCGCTTAAGCCCAAGAGCTGGAGGTTGCTGTGAGCAGTGTGACGCCACGGCACTCTACCCAGGGCGATAAAGTGAGGCTCTGTCTCTACAAAAAAAAAAAAAGAAAAAGACCAGAGCAGACTTGGCACCTGTGGTTCAGAATCCAGCTGAGCTGGCGGGTTCGAATCCAGCCTGGGCCCACCAAACAACAATCACGGCTGCAACCGAAAAAAAAAAAAATGACCGGGCGTTGTGGTGGGCGCGTATAGTCCCAGCTACTTGGGAAGTGGAGGCAGGAGAATCACTTGAGCTCAGGAGTTGGAGGTTGCTGTGAACTGTGATGCCATAGCACTCTACCTAGGGTGACAGCTTGAGGCTCTGTCTCCAAAAAAAAAGGAAAGAAAAAGACCAGAGCAGCGCCTGTGGCTCAATAGGTAGGGTGCCAGCCCCATATACCGAGGGTGGTGGGTTGAAGCCCCACCCCGACCAAACTGCAACAAAGAAATAGCCAGGCATTATGGCAGGCGCCTGTAGTCCCAGCTACTCAGGAGGCTGAGGCAAGAGAATCACCTAAGCCCAGTAGTTGGAGGTTGCTGTGAGCTGTGCGACGCCACAGCACTCTACCGAGGGCAACAAAGTGAGAATCTGTCTCTATTAAAAAAAGAAAAAGAAAAAGATCAAGTACCCAATAGAAAAAGTAGACAAATGAGAGTTTGTAAAACGAAACATATATGGCTCTTGATGGTCAATCACATCTATAGAGAAGAAAGGAAAGTTAACACAACCCTGAGTATGATTTCTCACTGCTCAGACTGGCAAAAATTCAAATGCTTGAAACACAAAGGCATATAACTCCAGTCACCATGAATAAAGAACTGCTAAAATTAACAAACTGGCACACACATACATGTCCAACTTAAAAAAAAATAATAAAAACAAAACATAAAACAGAGCAGTAGTAGCTCCCCATATACTAAGGCAGAAAGACTCCCCAGGATACATTTTTAAACTAAAATAGCAAGTTAAGAACAGTGTATACAATGCTATCCTTTGCATAAAAAGAATAAAAAACCTTTCTGGGAGGGCAGAAAGGTTTCTCTCTGCTCTTCAAGGACACATAAGAACAGGGGTTACCTGGGGACATGCAGAGGTGAGGGAGGGCATGCAAGAGTCTGGACAGATAAGGCAAATGCCCTTGGTAGAGTGCGATGGCATCACAGATCACAGCAACCTCAAACTCTTGGGCTCAAATGATCCCCTTGCCTCAGCCTCCCAAGTAGGTGGGATTATAGGCACTTGCTACAATACACAGCTATTTTTAGAGACAGGACCTCCCTCTGGCTCAGGCTGGTCTCAAAGTCATGAGCTTAAGTGATTCACCTGCCTCAGCCTCCCAGAGTGCTAGGATTATAGGCGTGAGCCACCGTGCCTGGCTTTCTTCTATTAAATTGAATCCTGTACTACCTTCCTCAAAATCACTACAGATACTTGTTCTGGGCCAGGTGTGGTACCTCACACCTGTAATCTAGCACTCTGAGAGGCAGAGGCGGGAGGATCACTTGAGCTCGGGAGTTCAAGACCAACCTGAACAAGAGTGAGACCCTGTCTCTACTAAAAATAGAGAAACTGGCCAGGCATTATAGTAGGTGCCTGCAGTCCCAGCTGCTTGGGAGGCTGAGGCAAGAAGATCACTTGAGTCCAAGAGTTACAGGCTGTGGGAGCTGTGATACCACAGCACTCTACCCAGGGTGATAGACAGAATCTCACTCTGTCTCAAAAAAAAAAAGGATGCTTGTTCCAAATGTGGCTAGCTACCTGATCCTCTGCAGATCTCCAGGTAAAACAAGGCCCTTTCAGCCAGGTCCACCAGTCTGTTATTATTACACAAGCTCTGCCCACGATTCCCCTGGGTCCTCAAGTTCAAGGACACGAGTGGGGTCTTTTTTTTTTTTTTTTTTTGGTAGAGACAGAATATAACTTTATTGCATTTAGTAGAGTGCCATGGTGTCAGACAGCTCACAGTAACCTCCAACTCCTGGGCTTAGGTGATTTTCTTGCCTCAGCCTATCGAGTAGCTGGGACTACAGGCACTCGCCACAATACCCAGCTATTTTTTTGTTACAGTTTGGCCTGGGGTTGGGTTTGAACCTGCCACCGTCAGTACAAGGGCTAGTGCCCCACCCACTGAGCCACACGCGCTGCCCCAGAGTGGGGTCTTCAGACTAACAATCCCAGCTCTTTTCAGCTGCAGCTGAGGAGACCTCCACACAGAAGCCCTGCAGACTGAAAATACCTATGGAGGGTCACAGAGGAAATCTGTCCATCTCTACCCCTTCTGCTCACACCAGGCTTGGTCACTCTCAAATGGTAGCCTTCTGGAGGCCTGGACTCACCTCTCATCTGGAGAGTCTACATGGAAGGTCCTCTCAATGACTGTGGTCCACTGCAGGCAACGTATGACAAAGGTGTTGGGCCGGGGCCTCTCGGTCTTCATGAGCTGGCATTCTTCAGGCAGAGGAAGAGGAGAGTATGGAGTAAGGAGACAGCCCTACCTAGTGCAGTCCACATTCCCCAAGCCACCTCCTGTGTGCACAGCCCCAAGCTGTGTTGAGGCACTCTAGTGACTGAGACAACCCTGACTTGTCCTCACAGGGCTCAAGGTCCAGTATGTAGGGGGGGAAGGGCCAGACCACCAGGTAGTGATGACTCAGTAGTCAGGGCTGTGATAGGGGAGGCCCAGAGGTGTGTAAAAACTCAGAGGTAGCATCTAACCCAGCACATGGAGTCAGGAAGAACTTCTCAGAGGAAGCAGCATCTCTGAACTAAGCCATGAAAAAATGGAATTTGGACACAGGGTTCATCTAGTAAAGAAGTCCAGAGGGAAGAGGGTGCCCAAAATACTCAGGGGATGGACAATTCTGCTCCAAGCACAAGGAGCAAAGAGGTGAGAAACAAGCCTGGAGAGGTGGGCTGGGGCCAGCCAGGCAGAGCTTTGGAAGCCACCTTGAGTGTCCTGGACTTTGTCCTCACAGCAGCAGGGAGCCTTGGAAGACTTTTAAATAGAGAAGGGACACAAACAAATTGACAACTATCCCTCTGACTGCTATGCAGAGGGTGAGACGGGAAGCTAGGGGCACAGGGGGGCAGGATGCAAGGAGCAGGGAAGAATAGTGCTACATCAAAGTCAGGCCACAGGGAGGGGAGGATAGGCAGGTAAACAGGCCAGAGCAGTGGGCAGGGCATCTGGGACAAGGCCCAGGCCTCTGGCCCGAGTACTGGGGGTTTGATAGGGATGCCCCTGAGATGGAGACAAGAAATAGAAGGTTAGGGAAAAGGAGGCGAGACCTGAAGATCAGTTTGAGACTAGGCAGGTGTGAAGGACTTGGAGGATACCCAGGGACAAACATCCAAGGAGCTGCTAGGGTCAGGCTGGCGACTCAGGTGACAAGTGGGGGCTGGTAATAGATGTCCTGGGGTCATAATCTGCTGGGGTCACGCAGGAGAACCACCAGGAAAAGACTTTCTATGGAGCAGAGCAGAATTTGGCTGGAATCTAGAGCAGCAAGGGGAGAGGACGATGGTCTAGGCTATAGCACTGGAGATGGGAGTACATCTGCGATGTTCTCAGCAGAAGGAACAAGGACATAGGGACTGACCAGGTCTGCAGGGAAGGAAGGCAACAAAGGGGCAGGAGATGGGGGCATACTGTGTTATGCAAAGGCTTTGGGCTTGTGAACTTCTCATTGATTAAGGTCCAGCTGGAGGGCATCACTTCAAGTACCATGGAGGGAACAGAACACATCAGGTTAGCCCTGCTACCCCCTGAAGCCATAACACCTCTAGGACAGAGGGAAGAAGCTATTACTAGAATAAAGGACAGGAGGCACTTTGCACAAATTAGAACCACAGAGCCTGGCCAGCAGGGGGTATAGGGTAGTGCCCTGGCTTTCCCCTCCCTGCCACTCTCCATTTCCCACCAAGACAGCTCTGCCTGGCTCAGCCACACAGAGGAAGAGGCTCAGCACCCATAGTTAGGGTGCTGACCACATGCACCAGGCCTTCTGGTTTTGAATCCGGCCTGGGCCTGCTAAACAACAAAAACAAAAAAAAAACAATAGCTAGGCATTGTGGTGGGCGCCTGTAGTCCCCAGCTACTAGGGAGGCTGAAGTAAGAGAATCACTTAAGCCCAAGAGTTTGAGGTTGCTGTGAGCTGTCACACCACGACACTCTACTGACAGGGTGACAGAGTAACAAAGTGAGACTCCTGTCTCAAAAAAATAAAAAAAAAAAAACACAGAAAAAGAGCAAGAGAAGGGCAGAAAACACATCTGAGGGCCAACGGGCCTGCAACAGGCCCAGAGCTCAAGAGTAACTGAGTTCCATGTGCCCCTAAGATCTGACAGCCCTTCTCTGAGCACTAGAACATTGGCATGTTCACCCTAAGACATACCTGCTACAGAGAAGTTGTTTAAGGGGGGTAAGGTCTGGTCAGGGGCCTCAGGCCTCTCCTTATACCCAATGAAGGAGCCATCACTCTTCAGCAGGAAGTATCGGGGCCTCCATGTCTTAATGTATTCACCTGAAATGAAACAGGAGGGGAGGGAGAGAGTTCAGGACAAGGTTGAGTGGTGTCCCAGGCGGGCAGCGGGCAGGCAGCCCAGTCAGATAGTGACTCACAAGGGGCAGCAGGGTGGGAGGAGGGTGGACAAGAATGCCAATCCCAGAAGAGCCCTTGAGGTGGCCCCTGCTGACGCAGGCTGGAGTCCTGGGCTGAGCCCAGTGATCCACAGGTCATTACTGGCAGGAAGACGCCTGCAACAGTACCCCAGGGCACCAGCTGCCCCAGCATGTGGCCAGCAGGGAAACATCCTTGCCAACTCCTGGCCTAGTCCCAGGGGAGGCCCGGTCTTCCAAGCACACATGCCATATGGCCCTGTAAAGCCAAATCCCATGGGCTGATATTCACCAATATAGCCATACAGGTGGATCAAATGTCAAACCAATTCTGTGACAGGCAGGATAGAGCTGCTGCCATACCCTCTAAGGACCCCTTGACACCTTCCAATTGTTCTGACTATAATAACCAAGAGCTCTACAGAAACACACACACACACAACTTCCTCAGAGAGCTATTAAGGATTAAAAAAGAAATGGTGAAACATATGTCCACACAAAAACCTATACACAAGGGCGGCACCTGTGGCGTAGTGAGTAGAGCGCTGGCCATATATACGAAGGGTGGCGGGTTCAAACCTGGCCCCAGCCAAACTGCAACAAAAAATAGCCAGGTGTTGTGGCGGGCGCCTGTAGTCCCAGCTACTCAGGAGGCTGAGGCAAGAGAATTACCTAAGCCCAAGAGTTAGAGGTTGCTGTGAGCTGTGATGCCACAGCACTCTACTGAGGGTGACAAAGTGAGACTCTATCTCTAAAAATATAAAAACCTATACACAAATGTCCATAGCATTATTCATAATAGTCATAAAGTAAAAACAACTCAAATGTCCATCAGCTAATGAATGGATGAACAAAACATGGCATATCCATGGGCTACTAATGGATACTAATCAGTCACAGAAAAAGATGAAGTACTGACATAGACTACAGTGTAGACGCACCATAACGTACGCTAAGTGAATGAATCCAGTCAAAAAGAACGACAACATATGATTCAATTTATACAAAATGTCCAGAACAGGCAAATCTATAGAGATGAAAAGTAGATGAGTGGTTGCCCAGACAGGGGAGAGGGTCAGAGATAGGAGGATGATGGCCAAGAGGGATGGGTTTCTTTTCTAGGGTAGTAAAAATGTCCTTAAATTGACTATGGTGATGGTAGCACAACTCTGAATACCCTAAAAGCCCTTGGATTATATACTTTAAATGGCTAAATCGCATGGTATGTTAACTTTTATTTCAGTAGGGCGGCGCCTGTGGCTCATAAAATAGGGCACCGGCCCCATATACAGAAGGTGGTGGGTTCAAACCCAGCCTCAGCTGAATTGCAAAAATAGAAAAACAGCCAGGCGTTGTGGCGGGCGCCTGTAGTCCCAGCTACTCGTGAGGCTGAGGCAACAGAATCGCCTAAGCCCAGGAATTGGAGGTTTCTGTGAGCTGTATGACGCCACGGCACTCTACTGAGAGTGATAAAGTGAGACTCTGTCTCTACAAAAAAAAAAAAAAAAAAAAGAGAGAGAGAGAGATGGCTGGCTCGGCGCCTATAGATCAAGTGGCTAAAAGGCATCAGCCATATACACCAGAGCTGGTGGGTTTGAATCCAGCCTGGGCCTGGCAAACAACAGTGACAACTACAACCAAAAAACAGCCGGACGTTGTAGCAGGAGCCTGTAGTCCCAGCTACTTGGGAGGCTGAGGCAAGAGAATCGCTTAAGCCCAGGAGCTGGAGGTTGCTGTGAGCTGGGATGCCACGCCACTCTACTCAGGGCAACAGCTTGAGGCTCTACCTAAAAAAAAAAAAAAAAAAAAGTGATGGCTACTGGGCACAGTGGCTCATGCCTATAGTCCTAACACTCTGGGAGGCCAAGGTGAGAGAATCACTTGAGCTCTGGAATATGAGACCAGCCTGAGCAAGAGCCAGACCCCTGTCTCTACTGAAAATAAAAAAAACTAGCCAGGTATTATAGTGGGCGCCTACAGTCCCAGCTACTCAGGAGGCTGAGGCAGGAGGATCACTTACTTGAGCCCAAGAGTTTGAGGAGCTATGACACCATAGCACTCTAACCAGCACGACAGAGTGAGACTCTGCCTCAAAAAAAAAAAAAAAAAAGAGAGAGATGGCAACCATGAGCTTAGGGCCTAGCATACCCCAGGCACTCCATAAAAGCTCTTTATCATTAGCCCAGTGTGCGAGCAAAGAATAAGCCAGGTCCTTGACTCAAATGCAAAATGGCAGGGCAGGTGGGCTCTGAGCTGTTTTTGTTATGTGGGAAATACACACTTTAATAATATCACTTCCCCTCTCTGTGGGAATAGCCCCCTAAGGAGATATTGATAAATTAATAATGAAGAAGATCATGATGATACTACAGCGTACTTTGTGACAGGTACTATCTTAAGCACCTTATAGGTTTTGTCTTATTAAATGTTTTCAATCTGGTACTAAATGATTCCTTTTATATTAGGTTCAAAAACTAGCAAACCGCCAAATTCACAACATATTGAAAGGAATACATGCCATGAACAAGTGAAATTTATACCAGGAATACAAGAGTGGTTCAGGGTGGCTCCTGTAGCTCACTGAGTAGGGCACCAGCCCCATATACCGAGGGTGGCAGATTCAAACCCGGTCCAGGCCAAACAGCAAAAAAAATAGCCGGGCATTGTGGCAGGTGCCTGTAGTCCCAGCTACTCGGGAGGCTGAGGCAAGAGAATCGCCTAAGCCCAAAAGTCGGAGGTTGCTGTGAGCTATGACGCCATGGCACTCTACCAAGGGTGACAAAGTGAAACTCTGTCTCTAAAAAAGAAAGAAAAAAAAAAAAAGAGTGGTTCAATATATGAAAATCATTCAATGCAGCACACAAAAATAGAACAAAGAAAAAAACAACATGATCATCTCAATGATGCAGAAAAAACAATTAACAAAATCCAACTGTCTTTCATGATAAAAACACCCAGCAAATTAAGAATAGATTTTTTTTTTCTCAAATGATATAGGGCATCTATAAAAACTTGCTAACATCACACTTACTGGTGAAAGATCAAAAGCATTCCCTAAGATCAAAGATGCCCTTTTCACTACTGTGAATCAACAATGAGAAGGCATCCAAATTAAAAAGAAGTAAAACTACCTCTATTTGCAGATAACATGATCCTATATTCAGAAAATCAAATAATTTAGAAAACTCTTTAGAAACTTTGAAAAATCACAATTTCTCCATGAAGGCTATGTTAAACAATTCAATGAAAACATTTCCGATTGTATATGAAACCAGCATATTGTATCCCTTAATTGCACTAATGTACGCAGCTGTGAATTAATAAAAAAAAGAAAGAAAAATCACAATTTCTATACACAGAATTTCTATATTTGTTTTTTTTTTTGAGACAGAGCCTCAAGCTGTCACCCTGGATAGAGTGCTGTGGCATCACAGCTCACAGCAACCTCCAATTCCTGGGCTCAAGCGAGTCTCCTGCCTGCGCCTGCCACAACGCCCGGCCATTTTTTGGTTGCAGTCATCACTCGTGGGCCTGGGCTGGATTCGAACCTCCCAGCTCAGGTGTACGTGGCTGGCGCCTTAGCCTGTTGAGCCACAGGCACCAAGCCAGAATTTCTATATTTGGAAAATCACAAAGAATTGCTAAATCCACAAAGTAATTATTAGAAGTAATAAATTTAACAAGATTAATACACAAAAATCAGTTGTTCTTCTAAACACCAGCAATAAATTCAAAAGGGAAATGAAAAAAAATTTCCATTTCTAATAGCCTCCAAAAGAATAAAGTACTTAGGAATAAATTTAACCAAGGAGGTGAAAGGCCTATATATTACAAAAATTGATGAAAGAAATTAAACACCTAGGATGATGCGCATAGTTCAGTGGGTAGGGTACCGGCCACATACACCGAGGCTGGTGGGTTCAAACCCAGCCCAGGCCAACTGAACAATAATGACAACTGCAACAAAAAAAAAACCCAGGTGTTGTGGCAGGTGCCTGTAATCCCAGCTACTCAGGAGGCTGTGGCAAGAGAATCGCTTAAGCCCAAGAGTGTGAGATTGCTGTGGGCCCTGATGCCACTGTACTCTACCGAGGGCAACATAGTGAGACTCTATCTCAAAAAAAAAAAAAGAAAAAGAAGAAGAAGAAGAAATTGGGTGGTGCCTGTGGCTCAAAGGAGTAGGGCACTGGCCCCATATACCAGAGGTGGTGGGTTCAAACGCGGCCCCAGCCAAAAACTGCAAAAAAAAAAAAGAGAGAGAGAAGAAGAAATTGAAGACCTAAATAAATACAAAAACACTGTATGTTGGCTCAGCACCTGTAGCTCAAGCGGCTAGGGCACCAACCATATACACAGAAGCTGGCAGGTTCGAATCCAGCCCGGGCCCGCCAACCAACGACAACTATAACCAATAATTAGCCAGGCGTTGTGGCAGGCATGTGTAGTCCCAGCTACTTGGGAGGCTGAGGCAAGAGGATCACTTAAACCCAAGAGTATGAGGTTGCTGTGCGCTGTGAGGGCAACAGCTGTAGACTCTGTCTCAAAAAAAACACCATATGTTTATGGATTGGAAGACTTAATGTTGTTAAGATGGTGATTAAATGCAATCCCTATAAAAACTTCAGCAGCCTTTTGTTCAGAAATAGATAAGCTAATCCTCAAATTCACATGGAATTGCAAAGGGCCCCAAATAGCCAAAACAATATTGAAAAAGAGTAAAGTTAAAAAACTCACACTTTCTGATATCAGAACTTACCACAAAGCTACAATAATCAGGCTCAGTGTCCACAGATCAGTAGTTAGAGCGCCAGCCACATAAACCAGGGCTGGTAGGTTCAAACTCGCCCAGGCCTGCTAAACAACAATGACAACTACAACAAAAAATAGCTGGCATTGTGGCAGGTGCCCGTAGTCACAGCTACTTGGGAGGCTGAGGCAAGAGAATCACTTAAGCCCAGAGTTTGAGGCTATTGTGAGTTGTGACACCACAGCACTCTACCTAGGGTGACATAATGAGATTCTGTCTCAGAAAAAAAAAAAAAAAAAAATCATGGGCAGCACCTGTAGCTCAGTGGGTATATAGCACAGGCCCCATAAACTGAGGATGGCAGGTTCAAACCTGGCCCCGGCCAAATTGCAACAAAACACAGGTGGGCGTTGTGGCGGGCACCTGTAGTCCCAGCTCCTTGGGAGGCTGAGGCAAGAGAATAACCTAAGCCCAGGAGTTGGAGGTTGCTGTGAGCTGTGATGCCACAGCATTCTACCCAGGGTGACAAAGTGAGACCCTGTCTCTTTAAAAAAAAAAAAAAAAAAAAAAAAAAAATCAAAATGGTGTAGTGTAAGGATACACACATAAACAAATGGGATAAAATTCGGGGTCAAAAAATAAAACCAGGGCAGTGCCTGTGGCTCAAAGGAGTAAGGCGCTGGCCCCATGTGCCGAGGTGGCAGGTTCAAACCCAGCCCTGGCCAAGAAAATCGCAAAAAAAAAAAAAAAAAAATGTATGGTCCAATTGATTTTCAACAATGGTGCCAAGGTCATTCAATGGGGGAAAGAATAGTCTCTTCAACAAATGGTCCTGGGACACCTGGATATCAACATGCAAAAGACTAGAGTTTAGCCAAGTGCAATCTATCACACCTGTAATCCTAGTGCTTTGGGAGGCTGAGGCAAGAGGATCACTTACTTGAGCTCAGCAGTTTGAGACCAGCCCAAACAGAACAAGACTCTGCCTCTACAAAAAAATAAAAAATTAGGCAAGGCATGGTGGTATGCACCTGTAGTCCCAGCTGTAGGCTGCAGCAGGAGGTGAAGTATCTCAAGAACGGAACAAAAAAAATGGTTCGCACGCATAGCACAGTGGTTACAGTGCCAGCCACATACATGGAGGCTGATGGGTTCAAACCTACCCGGGCTAGCTAAAAATGATAACTGCAACTAAAAATAGCCGAGCATCGTAGCAGGCACCTGGAGTCCCAGCTACTTGGGAGGCCGAGGCAAGAGAATTGCTTAAGCCCAAGAGTTTGAAATTGCTGTGAGCTGTGACGCCAAAAACAATGGAAAAAAAAAGTATCCTATGTGCTCAATACTACTATGAAATCGATATATAATCACCTACACATTCATAGGAATGGTAAACATAACTATAGTCCAGAAAGTAGAAGGGAAGAGGACAGACAGGGGAGGGAAGGTAGAGGCAGGAGGAGGGAGGGCATTTGGGGTCACTTCACCTAATATGCATGATAAAGTAGTACATTTCAAAACTATTAAGAAAAAAGTACAGCGGGGCACCTGTGGCTCAGTGGGTAGGGTGCTGGCCCCATGTACTGAGGGTAGCAGGTTCAAGCCCAGCCCCAGCCAAACTGCAGCAAAAAAATAGCCAGACGTTGTGGTGGGCACCTGTAGTCCCAGCTACTCAAGAGGCTGAGGCACGAGAATCGCCTAAGCTGAGGAGCTCAAGGTTGCTATGAGCTGTGTGATGCCACAGCACTTGACCAAGGACAATAAAGTGAGTCTCTGTCTCTACAAAAAAAAAAAAAAAAAAAGAGTATAGTTGTCTTACCACAACAAATAAGCAAGGTGATGGATGTGTTAATCAGTTCAACGTAAGCATTTCACACTCTATATCGAATCAGTACACTAAACCTCATAAATGCATCAATGTACGCAGTTATGATTTAATAAAAAAAGAAATAAAGGAACAAGTAAGTCAAAGAATAGGGCACAGTGAATAAATATAAGGAAAGGTCAAAACCCCTTTCATGTTTGGATTTTGATTCCATAGAACTGTTTGGGGAAAAAGAAATGGAATGTTGGCTCGGCAAGCTCAGTGTTTAGGGCACCGGGCACATACACCAGGGCTGGAGGGTTTGAGCCCAGCCTGGGCCTGCTAAACAACAATGACAACTGCAACAAAAAAATAGCCAGGTGTTGTGGCATGTGCCTATACCTACAGGAGGCTGAGGCAAGAGAATCGCTTAAGCCCAAGAGTCTTAGGTTGCTGTGAGCTATGATGCCACAACACTCTACCCAGGACGACAGAGTGAGACTCTACCTAAAAAAAAAAAAAAGAAATGTAATGTTATGTTTGTTACACACATACAACTTTGGTTATTACTCTTTTGAGTACAATAAATGCTTTTCAGTAGATAAAAAAGAAGAAATGAAGTACTTCTAACATGCTAAACAGAGATGAAACTTACAAATGTGCTGTAAGTAAAAGAAGCCAGTCACAAAAGGCCACATATCGTATGATTCCATTTATATGACATGTACAAGAGTAGGTAAATAAATGAAGAGAAAAGTAAACTGGTGGTTGTCAGATGCTTCAAGAAAGGGGGTGCTGGCTCGGCTAAGGCGCCAGCCACATACACCTGAGCTGGCGGGTTCGAATCCAGCCCGGGCCCATCAAACAACAATGAAGGCTACAACCAAAAAATGGCTGGGCATTGTGGCGGGCACCTGTAGTCCCAGCTACTTGGGAGGTGGAGGCAAGAGACTCACTTG
>CAUYON010178951.1:0-47649 GCA_963573935.1 Arctocebus calabarensis
TCACTATTTTTTTTTTTTTTTTGAGACAGAGCCTCAAGCTGTCACCCTGGTTAGAGTGCTGTGGCATTACAGCTCACAGCAACCTCCAATTCCTGGGCTCAAGCGAGTGTCTTGCCTCCGCCTCCCAAGTAGCTGGGACTACAGGCGCCTGCCACAACGCCCAGCCATTTTTTGGTTGCAGCCGTCATTGTTGTTTGGCAGGCCCGGGCTGGATTCGAACCTGCCAGCTCAGGTGTACGTGGCTGGCGCCTTAGCCCGCTGAGCCACAGGCGCCGAGCCCGTACATTAGATTCTTTTAATCTCAGTTTCTCATTAGTGAGACTTCCCTATATTAACTGATTTACCCACATTTAGCTTTATAATTTTCATGTAAAAACATTTAATTTTTTTTCTGCCATTGCCTTTCAGCAGTTAAAATTTACCAGAAAAGTCTTTATTTATTTATTTTTTTTTTTAGACAGACGCCGCAAGCTATTACCCTGGATAGAGTGCTGTAGCATCACAGCTCACAGCAACCTCCAATTCCTGGGCTCAAGCGAGTCTCCTGCCCTGCCTCCCAAATAGCTGGGACTACAGGCACCTGCCACAACGCCCGGCCATTTTTTGGTTGCAGCCGTTGTTGTTTGGCGGGCCCGGGCTGGATTCGAACCCGCCAGCTCAGGTGTACGTGGCTGGCGCCTGAGCCACAGGCGCCGAGCCTACCAGAAAAGTCTTAACTAGTTAGTTCTTAGGTTTAAATTTTGTATTGGGTTACTATCTTCACTAGAAGACTCTGCTTTGATATGTTCTATGTTGAATTAGACATAGCTTAGTTATATATAGCCTGAAATTTATTCTAAAATAAGTAAAAAGGAATTTGAAATGAACTATTAAGATGCCTTTCTTAACTTCTTCAAGTTAATGGATTTCTCAGTAAAGATATCGGAAGAGTGTGAGTGTGTGTGTGTGTGTGTGCGCGCGCACCCCGCTAGCCTCAGTGATGTGCTAATACTATCTAATGAAGCTCGGAGGCTTCCATTAAACTACTGGTTAACTCTTCATATCAATTTCGTTAAATGTGGTCACCTAATCAGTAACAGCTCTGGATTATAATTTATGTAACAACCATGGGAAAAATCACTTTATCTCAGCAATTCTCAACCTGTGGGTTGCCACCCACAGGAATTGTATTAAAGGACCGCGGCATTAGGAAGGTTGAGAACCACTGCTGTATCTTCTTATATATATTATTTGTACTAGAGGAAATACTCTATTCCAGAGGAAGTTCTCTTCTCTGATATACATAGTAATTTTGGAGACTTGTATATGTGTGTTTGAAAGAGATACAGGCTGTTAAGTAAATTAATAAAAATAATGATTTTCAACAAGAAAGTTTGTGCGGATTTGATACATTTTGGGACCTGTTCACATAATAGTCAAATTGTAGATTGGAAGTGTTTTTTAAAAAATTACAGAAGTGTTACAGAATTGTAGATTGGAAGTGTTTTTTAAAAATTCTTTTTAAAGAATTGTATCTTGAATTGGTAAAAGTGCTAAGTTATAGAAAATACACAAAATGTATTCAATTTTATTGAAATTTGATCACAAATGCTGTTATAATGAAAATATTCATAGGACAAAAGATTGATAGCCAAAAATTTGATGGATTATTGATTTAGTAGGGCCAGAGTCCAACAAGCAGAATTTTTTTGCCTAACCTTTAGAACTTAGTATAAGAGAACTTACACCAAGAATAGTGTGGAAGAACTGAAGACTAACTTTTTCACTTTAAAAGAAAATAATCAGGCTTGGCGCCTGTGGCTCAACGGTCTAAGGCGCCAGCCACGTTCACCTGAGCTGGGGGTTCGAATCCAGCCCGGCCCACCAAGCAACAATGACAGCTGCAACCAAAAAAATGGCCGGGTGTTGTGCCTGGCGCCTGTTGTCCCAGCTACTTGGGAGGCAGAGGCAGGAGACTCTCTTCAGCCCAGGAATTGGAGGTTGCTGTGAGCTGTGATTCCACAGCACTCTATCCAGGGTGACAGCTTGAGGCTCTGTCTCAAAAAAAATAAATAAAAATAAAAAAATAAAAGAAAATAATCAGTCGTCCTAATGTTGTCACCCCCTGCAACACAATCTGACATGCAGTCAGTACAGGCATGGATGGTGGTTGCCAGCACTGTGTTTGGCAGCATGGATAGTTACAGTCAGAGTTCAGCTGAATAGTTTAGTTGTGTTATCATACTGTAACTATTCTGAAGTTGCTTAACCCAGGCTTTTCTCTCTGATTTTTCTTTCCATTCCTATAGGTGGGTATTGGAGAGCTGGACTAGCTTTCAAGTTTGGCAAGGATTAACTCACATTACCTCCACAGAGAAGATTATAGGATTCTTTTACATCCCCATGCCCAGCAGGAGCCCCTTTTTGGTAGATTTGCCAGAGGTGGCTAGGAAATTTATTCCTGACAGAGTTGTCTGTGTTACCATTTGATCTGCTGGTATAAAATGCTCGAAATCACTGAATTTCTTACTATATGACGTGTTGTGCATACAGTCAAAGAATAGATCTAGGATAAATTTTCTTGCCTTTTTTTTTTTTTTTTGGAATAGCATCATTTCAGTGTTCTGATTTAGAACTATACTCCAAAATAACTTATTAGAGGACTGAGAAAAAATGTGACAGGCTGAAAAGGTAAATCTAGATAAATTCAACAACATTCTTATATTATATTTTGAGAGATACTCAAAATGGACCACGATGTATAAACTGTACAGTAAACACACAGTCCCCACTCTTAGATAATTTCTAGCCTAGCATGAGATACAAAAGTATACATAAATGTGTGATAGAAGGTAAAATACTCTTAAGTGTTACATTTCAGTATAAAAAAATTCTAGTGGGATTTAGTGGCGGAAAGGGTGAAGGGTAAAGGATTAGTAGTATGGAGGAGACATTTTTTAAAAAAGTAGAGACATTTTCCACACAAAATAAGGTTCCTCTAAATGTCGTAATTCCTCATTCACTTCATTCTACGTATATTAATTATATAACTGTAATACTTTGTTCCAGGCACAGTGCTGGATTCTGAGGGTTCAAAGACACTCCATCTTCCCACAAAGGATTCACAGTTCAGTTAAGAGTTACAGATACTAGTAATTAGCTACAATGAAAGAAATAATAATAGCTGGGCACAGTGGCTGTTCACACCTGTAATTCTAACACTCTGGGAGGCCGAGGTGGGTGAATCACCTGAACTCAGGAGTTCAAGACCAGCTTGAGCAAAGGAAGACCCTGTCTCTACTAAAAATAGAAAAACTGCCAGACACAGTGGCTCACTTCTGTAATCCTAGCACTCTGGGAGGCCGAGGTGGGTGGATTGCTTGATCTCAGGAGTTTGAGACCAGCCTGAACAAGAATGAGACCCCATCTCTTACTAAAAATAAATGACTGAGGCAAGAGGATTGCTTGAGCCCAAGAGTTTGAGGTTGCTATGAGCTATGATGCTATGGCATTCTACCGAGGGCAAAAAAGTAAGACTCTGTCTCAAAAAAAGGAAAAAAGAACAAATACTATCTGGAGGTTGTGGCAGGTACCTATAGTCCCAGTTCCTCAGGAGTCCTTTAGACCAGAGGATGTTTGAACCCAAGAATTTGAGGTTGCTGTGAGCTAAGATGCCATAGCACTCTACCCCAGTGAGATTTTTGTCCAGAAAGAAATAATACAATAATCTATACTGAATGAGATTCTGTCTTAGAAAGAAATAATACAATAAAAATGTATACAAAGTACAGTGAACATTCAGAAGTTTTTACTTTATTTTTTAAATTTACAGATGAAATCATATATTTGAAGTTTTGAATTATATGTAGATTAAATTAATTAAGTTGTGCATACCTCACATGGTTACCATTTTTGCTGTGAGAACTCTTGGCATCCACTTGCTTAGCATTTTTCAAGAATACAATATATTATTATTGTTGTTATTATTTTCTTGTTTTTTGTTTTTTTTTTTGAGACAGAGGTTCAAGCTGTCACCCTGGATAGAGTGCTGTGGCATCACAGCTCACAGCAACCTCCAATTCCTGGGCTCAAGCGAGTCTCTTGCCTCCACCTCCGAAGTAGCTGGGACTAAAGGTGCCCGCCACAACGCCCAGCCATTTTTTGGTTGCAGCTGTCGTTGTTTGGCGGGCCCAGGCTGGATTTGAACCCGCCAGCTCAGGTGTACATGGCTGGTGCCTTAGCCTGTTGAGCCACAGACGCTGAGCCCAATATATTATTAACTGTAGTCACCATGTCGTACAATAGATCTCTCAGAAGTTATTTTAAATAATGGTTCTCTCCAAAAGGGGATTTTGGAAATAATTACTTTTAACATGAAAGAATGGAATTAGGCTTTTATGAAGTGATATTAGAGCCTTGATTTTTAACTGTTCACAGCTTTTAGCTGATAAAAATCATTGAATCAGATGCCATTGGTATTTGGTCTTTGAGAGATTTAAGCTGAGATTGAACCTGAGACTTCTTAATGAATTACTTCATTTCATTGATTATTTTGTTTTACTTTTATTAAGGCAAAATAATAATTGTTTAGGTAACTATTTTTATAATTTCTCTGAATTCTTTTTGCTGCTATCATTTATTTGGTTTGATAATGGTATAAGAGAAGAATGGAATGCTTTGTTTATGAGGATTTTCTTTTCTCAAAATGAGGCTTGTTATGAGAAGATGAAAAATCCAGCTTTATGTATAAACATCTTGTATGTATTTGACACAAAGTTGAACCAGGAACGGGTGGATTGGTGTTATTTTCAGAAAAAAAATAAGGCTACCTTATGGTATATATACACATTACATTACTTTTGGAAACTGGAAAGTACTTGGTGGTAGCTCATTCTTCTGTGTCACTTATGAAATAGATCATTTTAAAAACTGTTAGCAAGGGTGTATATGCATAAAACTTTTAAATTAAGTTTTGGTTTTTGATCTTTTATGTTAAGTCATGAGAAGAATGGCAAATCTTGGTATTTTCTAATTTAGACTTTTCTCTTCCCAAGAGAATAACATAATTAAAATTCATGTCAACTGTAGAGATAAAACAAATGTTAACATTTTTGCCAAATTTGCTAATCACACAGGTTTTAAACATGTGAAGATAGGGTTGTATTTTTGCTTTTGTTTTAAACATTTTGATGATACAAGAACACATATGATTAATTAATGCCTAAGAAGTTGTATTTCCCACATAGAAATGTACACCCAAGTTATAGTTATGATGGAAGAACCCTCTCTGATCTAGTCTAGGAAGATATAGATAGCCAGAGTTCTGAGAACTATTGCCTGAGAAGGACAAAGGGGAGCCTCTCATTAGGAAACTCATTCATCTCATCATTATCAGGTGTAAAACATTAGAATATTTTCTTTACTAGGAGGTCCAGAATAACGTGTAATATTGTCCCTTTTTAAAAG
This sequence comes from Arctocebus calabarensis, assembly GCA_963573935.1. NCBI lineage: Eukaryota > Metazoa > Chordata > Mammalia > Primates > Lorisidae > Arctocebus > Arctocebus calabarensis. Next base: position 5,446 of record CAUYON010178951.1, read on the forward strand.
AGGAGGAAAACTAGGAAAGTAAGCTTTATTATTAATGACACAGACACACATTACTCTTGGTAATTATACAGCATAAAGTTGTAGCATCTGAATTGTAAACTTTCTTTGGAATATTTTGAAAAGTGAAGGACTACTAAGTTCATTCCTCTCTGGGGCCTCCGGATAATTTCAAAAAAAAAAAGAAAAGTGAAGAACTACCACCCAAGACTACACTGAAATATTCTAAGTAAGTGTCAGGAAAATCCCTACTCTGGAACGTGAAAAAGTCAGTTCTGTCTGTGGCTTCTGAAATCTTTCCTTTCTAGCTGGTAGGGCTTGTACTTTGTTTGGACAGTATCCCTGCTGCTGAGCACTTCTTCCTGGTGGTGGTCTTCTAGCACTTATTTACAATGTTACTGCCCCCCTCATTGGTACAGTTGAAGTTCCTGGTAGGCTCCCAGTTTAAGCAGAACCATTAGTCTTTTTTCTAGATCTTCATAAGGCTCTTTTTGTTCAGTATTTTAAATGACAGTATAACCCTGGGATTGCTATTCCAATTGGAACCCATAATTTCATTTCAGATAATTTTACTGGCAAGTATTGGGAAGTGTTAGCACTATTAAAATTCCTATAGTGTATAAGGTGCAATTTACTAGGTGTAGAATATAAATGTCTTAATATAATAACTAAGAAAATGCCGTGAAGGCTATGTTAACCAGTTTGATGAAAATATTTCAGATTGTATATGAAACCAGACATTGTACCCCATGATTGCATTAATACACACAGCTATGATTTAATTAAAAAAAAAAAAATACCTGTAGTGTGCGTCAGAGGAAGACCTGAGTGCTTTCTTCGGCCAGTTTAGTGTGCCTCTATGATCCCAATTTACTTTACTTTGTATTTCTTCTAACAGCTACAAATCATTTATTTGTCCACTAAAAATCATAGTCAAAAGTTAGCAGGCAAGAGATGCATCAGGAGTGGTACACTTGAATGGTGTTTCTGTGGCCACCTTGAACTACAGAGAAGATGGTGTAACATGGTGATAGTCATTAATAGCTCACTGCCTTTCTCAGTTTTTTAAAAACTTTTTTTTAAACTTTTTTTGTCGTTTATCTCTATTAACCAATTCCTTTTTTTTTTTTGTGGAGACAGAGTCTCACTCTATCGCACTCGGTGGAGTGCTGTGGAGTAACAGCTCACAGCAACCTCCAGCTCTTGGGCTCAAGCGATTCTCTTGCCTCAGCCTCCCAAGTAGCTGGGACTACAGGCGCCCGCCACAGCGCCGGGCTAATTTTTGATGCAGTTCGGCCGGGGCCGGGTTTGAACCCGCAGCCCTTGGTATATGGGGTCGGCACCCTACTTGCTGAGCCACAGGCGCTGCCCGACCAATTCCTTTTTGAAACCCGGACTTTCCTTATGTTCATGAAATAAATTATGCATTTACAGCTGCTTCAAATTCTTTGAGCCTGTTATTTCCTCCAAGCTATTTTAAAGTCTTCTAGCCCTGGCTTTGGGAGGCTGAGGCAAGATTGTTTTAGGTCAAGAAATTGAGAGCAGCCTGGGCAACCATAGTGTGAGGCCCTGTGTCTACAAAAAATTTAGACATTAGCTGAGTATGGTAGTGTTTGATGATAGTCCCAGCTGCTTGGGAGGCTGAAGTGGGAGGATCGCTTGAACCCAGGAGTTTAAGATTCCAGTGACCCTGTCTTTAATAAATAAATAAATAAACAGTCTTTTAGTTCCATTCTTCCGAGTTCTGTTCTTTAATTTCCAACTATTTTTAGAATCTTACCATTTAATTTTACTAAAGCCTGTCTTTCAAATCTCCCATTTCATTTGTAGCGTTAGAACTCTCCTGAACTTAACCTTAGAGTCATCTTGAAAATTCTTTACCTCTTTTATCAAGTCTGTTATAAAGTCATGTATCTTCCTGTGCACAGCCCTTTTCATTTGTTATGCCTTATCCATTTTGTCACCTTTTTCTAGTAGATTTCACTTAGCATCTAAATTATTTCAGTTGCTTGTGGTTGGATCTCCTTTATCTACATCACTTTTTCCCTCTTATCTGTCTTGTACAAAGGGTCAGATTGGTTTGAAATATTACTTTTTTCACTGCTTTTTCATGAAAGATCCCAGTTTTCCTCCATTACTGCTAAGGTCAAGTTTAGGTTTGGGAACTAATGGTGACTTGTTCTGCCTGTACACTTGGTCTCCTGCTGCTCTTTGAGATCATCTCTTAAGTAAGCAGGTGCTGTGCGGTCCTCTGCACATACCATGTCTGCACTTTTCTCTTTGACTTTAAAAATGTTCTAGAGCATAATGGTGATTTCACTGCCTCCCAATGTATCCAGATCTCTCTTAACTTGTTCAGAAAGCTTCCTTGATTCTCCAAGTCTGTTAGCTTGCTTCCTTTAAAAAAAAAAAAAGTTTCTTTGTGGATATTTTATTTTTTCCCAATTAGATTATGAACTCTTTGAAAATAGTAGACCTTACTTAATTGTGTTTTTGTTATTTGTATTTTGCAGATTTGGGATGGTTATAGTTAAACATTGAATTAGTAAGACTCTTAAGTAAGAGATCCCGCTGGTGTATTAATGCAGTGGAGACTGACTTGTTCAGAGATGGTTTTAACTTTTGAAATGTTTTTTTCCTCTGTGAATTTAGTAAGTTCAATTAAAGCCAATAGGTTGGCAGTCACTTTTATTCTATAACTTTGACCTTTTTGAAAAATTGATCTTTTATTTTAAAATCATTGCTTCCTAAAAGATTTAGAAGTTTCTCAAATTGTTTGCAGAAGTTGTCAATTTGAATGTGACTCCAAGAAACTGATCAAAATATGAATCTGTCTTCTGGGAAACAACAAACCAGTGATTCTTACCTCCATGCATACCAGATAAATGTATTTGAAAGTTGATATAAACTTCCTTTTACGATATTGGAAGAATGGTCTCAAGTATTTATTTCAATGAAGAGGAGAAAACATCCAGTAATTTGAACATAACCACTTTATTGTTCAAGAAGGACTTACGTCAGATCCGAAGAAGTTCTGGAGGACAACTGAAAGGCTGTTATGTAAAATGAAAAAGATTTCATTTTCAATTTGGAGAATATATGCATAAATAAGCTGTATTAAAAGTCTTTACTTCACGATTGAGGATTTTTGTGTGTGTGTGGTGTAGTTGGGATAAAAACAGAAGTCTCCTGTGCACTCGTGCCAAAATCAAGGTGGTATTAAAAAGTTGCTTTTGGGCTTGGCACCTGTGGCTCAACGGGCTAAGGTGCCAGCCACGTACACCTGAGCTGGCAGGTTCGAATCCAGCCCGAGCCTGCCAAACAACAACGACGGCTGCAACCAAAAAAAAATGGCCGGGCGTTGTGGCAGGCACCTGTAGTCCCAGCTACTTGGGAGGCAGAGGCAAGAGACTCGCTTGAGCCCAGGAATTAGAGGTTGCTGTGAGCTGTGATGCCATAGCACTCTATCCAGGCTGACAGCTTGAGGCTCTGTCTCAAAGAAAAGAAAAAAAAACAAATTGCTTTTGGTTTTGAATTTGCACAACTCTCATTGCTGTTACATGTCCCTGTGCCACTATCAGAAGCAGATTCCCAGGCTGGTAAGACCCTAAGGGCAGCTGAGTAAGGCATTTTATATCCTAATCAGAGACACTTCTTGGACAGAAAGTTATCTAGAAATGTTAATAAGTGTGATGTTTTTAAGACAATAATGAGTTTGTTCAGAATATTACCAATAAAGATGATTCTTTCCAGCTGTCTTGGAAAAGTAGTTACTTTGAAAATACTCATGAGTGCAGTGTGGTTAGAGTGAAAATAGCAGCCTCATCATTTATTTTGAAATAAATTCAACCTTCATCAGCTCAAGAAATAGATATTTTGTTCCTTAATGTAGTTAAGTGCTTTTTTAGTTTTGTTTTCCATCACTTCTTATGTTATATGTTTATATTACTTTCTGCATTGTTTCCTTCTGTTTCTCTGCTTACACAGCATTCTGGAGTTTCTTTCTTTCTTTTTTTTTTTTTTGCAGTTTTTGGCCGGGGCTGGGTTTGAACCTGCCACCTCTGGCATATGGGGCCGGCACCCTACTCACTGAGCCACAGGCACCACCCCATTTTTTTTTTCTTTTCTTTTTTTTTTTTTTTTTCATTTTTTCCTTTGAGGCAGTCTCACTTTGTCACTCTTGGTAGAGTGCTATAGTATCATAGCTCACAGCAACCTCAAACTCTTGGGGTCAAGCGATTCTCTTGCCTCAGCCTCCCAAGTAGCTGGGACTACAGGTACCTGCCACAATGCCGGGCTATTTTTAGAGACAGGGTCTCGTTCTGGTTCAGGCTGGTCTCAAACTTCTAATCGCAGGTGTCAGCCACTGTGCCCAGTCCTGGAGTTTCATTTCTTTTTTGTTTTGCTATTATAAGGGATCCGTTTTAAAAAATCTTCTGGGGTTTTGAATATTTTCTCTATTTCTTCTGTATACAATAAGTTGATCAACTTGGTCAACATAAGAACTTCCATTGAATGCATGTGTTGCATGTCCAGTCTGTGAAAATTAGGTCAACTTAAGAAAATTCTACTGTATTTTTATTAAAGAATAGTATCTTTATAACAGTTTTTTAATGCCCTTTTTCTTTTTATTTATTTATTTGTGTTTTTTGGCTTAGTTAGACAACTAAGAATTTTTTTTAAGAGATAGACTCTCACTTTGTCACCCTTGGTAGAGTGCCATGGCGTCACATAGCTCACAGCAATCTCCAACTCCGGGGCTTAGGCAATTCTCTTGCCTCAGCCTCCCCAGTAGCTGGGATTACAGGCGCTCACCACAACACCCAGATATTTTTTTATTGCAGTTTGCCCAGGGCCAGGTTTGAATCCGCCACCCTCGGTATATGGGGCTGGCCCCCTATTTACTGAACCAGAGGCACCGTTTTATTGCACTTTTTCAAAAGCAGAAGACAGAAAGACTGCCTTACCTTATTCCTATTAAGTAACATTGACTCACAGAAAAAATGTGTAATGTTAAAATTAACTTATATCACATGTAGTTGAAGAAGAATATGATATAGAAAGGGTAAAGTAAATCAGATTTAGACTAGCTTGAAAGTGATTTTTTGTTGTTGTTGTTTTTATTTATCTAATTTTTTAGTATTAGTGAGATGCCTTCATGACAAGAGATTGTTACTTTCATTTTTGCCAAGTCAGAAACATAATTACAGAGAGGAGCTATTATTCCTAATGCTTAAAGTGTTATTCTTAGAAACTACATTTGTTTTGTTGTTCTGATCCTCCCCTGCCCCCTTTTTTCATATATAATTCATTGTTCTGAAGTGGCTTGGTTCTATTTGAAACAAAATAATGGCAACATTAAGAAAAAACCCTATGAAGTATTTTTTATGAATAAATCCAGAACTTGCTAAGAATGAATATTTGATTTAAACTTTAAGTAAAATTTAAAGTGTAGGGCCTGCGTTTTCAAGACAAGTCTAAAGATTGGATTTAGTAATTATATCATCTCTTTATGATTATATGCCCTTTTCCAAGGGCTGCAAACAACAAATGTACCTTGTGCCTTGTCTGAGAAGCATACTCTAGAAGCTAAAGGACCCATTCAACAACAGCATAGTGAAATAATTTTAGAATAAGATTCTACTCTGCCTTCAAAGTAGAGCCTATATCTTCTAGCAACACATTTTAATACCATTATCAAATCATTTCTTATATCTGAATACCTTCTTACACTTGAAGATGTCATTTTAGGTCTCACAGACCTTGGAGCATTTTTATAGTAAGAGGGCTATGTTAGTTTGCCTTTACTGCTCCCTTCTAACTTTACTGGTGGTACTAATCTGTTTCCTTGTTGGGGTATGTATTTTAAAATAAGCCATTTAATGAAACTTGTCCAGGTTTATTTAGATTATTGGGAGGTGGTGGTCTCATATCTTTGAAAAATCACACTAGTTTTCCCAGGGCATATCAGGTGGCTAGAAACTTAAGAGGATCATATCACCTGTCTTGGTGATAAATTTTTGGAAGAGTCTGGAATACAGTTGGTCCTGACTTTTGAATTTTCAAGCTTTGATTCTTTTCTTGGAGTTATTTCTACACATGCATTAACAAGGAAAATTTCTTAACAAGGCTTATCGTGTAACCTGTAGACGCTCCCCTGGATCTTGCTTGTCTCCTTCCATCCCCCCACAAGTGTTTGTAGTACTTGGCATGCGTGTACAGGTGTCTTACGGTGTGTTCTATGGTTTTATTAAGGAAGCACTGGCACATGCAGCTCTACTACTGCCTATTATTGGTAATTGGTACCTCTTTGGAGCTGAATCTTTTAGTTGTGTTATACTCCCTGCTTTGAAGAGGAGAAAAATTTTCATAAAAATTATCAGTCTTTTGCTTGTTATATTTATTCTTTTTAGGTAGAAAGATAAAGGAATATTGAACTGTTGCAACTCCAGGTCCTAAAGTCCATGTCACACCCACCCTCAGTCTAGCAACCATTAGTAAAAGACATTTGAAATCCATATTTTCCCATCCAAGCTATTAAATAAGACTGACAGCAGGGATTTAGTAATTAGAAATACTATGTATTTTATTCCACTGCCTTTCAATAAGAATCAGTGTGTAAAGTTGAAATTTCCTGACCAGAATTTGGAAGATTATGATGTAATTCCCTGGGCCTTGATTCTAGAAGAAGGAGCTCTCTGAATATGGGTTTACTAGTTGGTGGTGAATTCATGAGTCGCCAACTATTAGGCCTTTATGTCCAGATATTATCTTAATTTATGGAGTAAGGTCCCTGAGTTCTCCTCTTTCCTTCCACAGGGCAAGCAGGAGGACTTCAAGACGACAGTTCTGGAGGGTATGGAGACGGCCAAGCATCAGGTGAGGGTGGCATTAGATGCTTGCCACTTAGTAGCAAGAGCCGCCAAATCAGGAATTGATGCTTGCAAATGTTTTTGGCTGTGGTATCCACATTTTAGCCAGAAGCGTAGGTGAAATTTAACCCACAGGGCACAGTAGTATAGTAGGAGAGAGTGAAGTCAGAACAAAGGCAAGCAAATTCTTTTGAAGTCCTCAGGCCGATCTCAGCCCTCCACTCTTCTTCATATTTTTGAGGAGATGGCGGGTACTTTTCTCCCCAGCAGCCTTTATAGTAATAGTAAACATGATATAAAACAGACTTAGGAATTAGGGACCTTTATACAGATACATATCTGTTGCTAGAAGGTATACACAGGAGGAGAAGCCACAGGCTTGAAAATCTTCTTAAAAGAAAAAGAATAACAGGTGGTCTAAAACTAGTCAGAGGAGCTATGCGGGCAAGTGACATTTTTTAAAAAATGGTTGTTACATGGTGTTAGGTGCTTTTTTTCAATTAACATGAGATAGTTAATCATTTTGCAGTTTAAACATTTTTGTTTCTCATGTGAAAATTATCTTTTAAAAATGTTTATTTAAAATGTTTCTTTTCCTTAGCAAACAATACAAGATTTTTACTTCCAGGAAAAAGTGAAGGTTTTATAGGGGTTACCATCTGGAACAGTTAAAGTTTATTCCAGAAATCCAAAGTAACATGTCCAGATGTCATCGTTTGCCTCTGGAAGGATGTTTTTGTTCATTCTAGTGTGCAAAACTGGTTTATTATATACATTTTGATAGAATTGGAATAGGTAGTCCTTTAGTTTTGGAGGTTGTCATTTTTTTAACTGTTAAGTCTACTTTAAAATTATTTGTCTATTGCAATTTGCACATAACAAGTCCTGGGAGTATTTATGTTTTACTCTCTTGGATCAAAGATAGTTCAGTGTTAATACAGCAATAGTAGTTTAAGAGATCTAGAATGTTAGAAATAGATTTCTTTAAATGCCATCCCAACGATTCTAGGTTGATAATCAGTATATGCTTATCTTAGAGGAGTTAGAACTCTCTTTCATAGTCTGTATCTGTGGCAGATAAATCTTCAAGAATACTCTTCATCAAATGGTACACAATTAGATCATCCATGGAATTGTTGAAAATCAGGGATAGTCTTCAGTGTTTTAATCTTAAATTAAGTATTCTTGTTGCTTTTTGTTTTTGTTTTGTTTTTATGTGAATATTTTCTCTTGCTGAAGGAAACAATGTGTATTACTGGAAGTAAAATTAAACTTTGATATAAAACTGGTGCTACTGACTTAACTGTTAGTAGAACATGAGTTTTGAGTATTGTCAGGAACTGGTGGTGACTTTTCTGAACCCTTCCAAGTCTTTCTTCTGATCTTTGTCATGTTCAGAAGCATGCATTTGTGAGATGATCAATCAGAGTTAGAACCATATGCTGTGAGCAATCAGCATTCTTCTTTTTTTTAAAATTATTTTTTATTAAATCATAACTTTGTACATTGATGCGTTTATAGGGTTCAGGGTACTGCTTCAACAATACTCTTCTCTTAATGAAGCCAAATGATCCTCATGCATATGTTGGGGCCAGGATCATATTTTTATTTCATAAAGTCTACCTCAAATTAGTGTATACATCCTAAATCTTAAAACTAGAAAGGAACTAGCTGTCTTAACTTCCTGCCTTCAGGCAGATAGTAATGTATCACCCCTATTTTATGGATGAGAACTTGAAACTCAAAGTTGTTAAAGGAATCAGGGAGTGACAAACCAATTATAGTGGAGAAGGAGTTGAGAACCCAGGAATCTCACGTAGACTATTCCTTAGCGCATAGACTATTCCTTACACCCTTGGAATCATTCAAAATAGGCATTTACCTTAAAGATCAACACTCTATAATATAGAAATCAAGATTCTCTTCTTTCCTGTTTTCTCTCTATTTCCCCTATTCTCTACTCTTTTATATGTAGATCTCATAGGCTTTTGTTTTCACTCTTTAGATAGATCTATTTGGAGTTATATACTTTTGAAAAATCAAAGGCAAGTATTTCTCATAGAGGCCTCCTTGGTTAATTTTTATATCTCTTACCTTACTCTAGTCAAGATACTACTTTTATCTTATCAGAATCAGGGGGACATAATTTCATGGTCCTTTGATCTCACCTATTTCCCTCCCTTCTTTCTCCTCTGGTTGACCTATCTCAGAACGTCTAAATTATTCCCTTACATATGAAAGCTACCTTTACTATGTTTTCAGAGAAAGTGTGAGCCAGTCAGCCTGTTAGAAGGGGCCGTTCTCCTTTAGCATAACTGCATTCTGAAAGGTGATGCTACAATTTCCTGTGTGAAGTGAGCAGGAAGGAATTGAACAGAATGCAAGATGGTATGATGGTAGTCTTGGAGCTTTTAAAAAATTTAGATATCATCTTTGAAACATTCTGAATTTCCATAATACCAGATTACATTGCTTAATGGAACACAAAACACCAAAGTACAAAACTCAGATAATCCAGAGATGAGTGTAAATAATTTCTGAATTACATGTACTGTTGGTACTTTTTAAATAAGGATGTTATTAAGGTCAATTTTTTTTTTTTTTTTGAGACATAATCTCCCTCTGTCACCCAGACTGGATTGCAATGGCATCATCATAATTCACTGCAAACTTGAACTCATGAGCTCAAGGGATCCTCCTGCCTCAGCCTCTCAAGTAGGTGGGACTACAGACAGATACATGTCATATATCTGGCCAAATTTTTTAAATTTTTTTTTTTTTTTTTTTTGAGATGGGGTCTTACTATGTTACTCAGGTTGGTATTGAACTCCTAACCTCAAGTGATCCTCCTACCTAAGCCTCACAAAGTGCTGGGATTATAGGCACAAACTAGCACACCTGGCCATTAAAGTCAATTTTATTTTAAAATGTTTTCCTCTAAAAGAGATACTTAAGGCCAGGGGTGGTGGCTCATGCCTCTAATTCTACCATTCTGGGAGGCTGAGGCAAGAGGATTTCTTGAGTTCAAGAGTTTGAGACCAGCCTGAACAAGAGTGAGACACATCTCTACTAAAAATAGGAAAACTAGCTGGGGATTATGGCTAACGCATGTAGTCCCAGCTACCCAGAAGGCTAAGGCAAGAGGACTGCTCAAGCCTGAGTTTGAGGTTGCTGTGGGCTGTGATGACACCATCGCACTCTACCCAGGGCAACAGATATGAGACTTTTGTCTCAAAAATAAATAAATAAATAAATAAAATAAAACAAAAGAGATATTTAAGAGTTAGATTATCCAAAGTAGTCTCTTAACTCTCTTACTTCATTTTGGAGCTATCCTATAAAAAGGATGTTTTGATTTAGCTTATGGTTTAGATTCCAATTAAATATTTTTATTTATTTGAAAAATTATCTTCTTTCTTGCAGGCTTTTCATTCTGATTTTGATAATGATCTTCATTCCTTGAAATAAGCCTTCATCCTTAAAATGCCAGTGGAAGGAAAAGAGTTTTTAGAGACCATTTTTCATTTCTAAAAATCGATATCATTGTATTAAGAATAGCTAGTTTGGGGTGGCACCTGTAGCTCATTGGGTAAGGTGCTGGCCCCATATACCAAGGGTGGCGGGTTTGAACCCGGCCCCGGCCAACTAAAAAACAGCAATGACAATTGCAACAAAAATTAGCCCAGCGTTGTGGCGGGCGCCTGTAGTCCCAGCTACTCAGGAGGCTGAGGCAAGAGAATCGTTTAAGCCTAAGAGTTGGGTTGCTGTGAACTGTAACGCCACAGCACTCTACCAAGGGGGACAAAGTGAGACTCTGTCTCAAAAAAAAGAATAGCTAGTTTTTTTAGATACTGTGTACAAAGTTGAGATGGAGAAAAGTATTATTCTAAGCATACATTAATGTCACAACTTTAGCTTCTTTAATTGTATTTGTTTAAACTTTTGATAATTTGATTTAGAGATACTTTGAAATTGACTCATGACATATAAATAACATTAAAAAAATTTTTCAAATTAATAAGAGGGTGCAAATTTTTAGATTACATTATTCTTACTTCCAAGGTAAAGTCCAGTTGTAAAAGAACCCCTTATGGGGGGGGGTGGTATACACCCACACGTTGTGCCCACTAGGTGAAATCCCACCAAATGCCTTCTGTTCTTCTGTCAGTGGTCCCCCCCATAGACAATGTTTGTGTTTTATTGTTCCTATGAGCATATAACTGTTTAACATTTTTTAATCATTATATATTCTCAAAACTATATGAAAGTGATTTTTTTGATAAGGACATTTGCAGTGAGGAATCAAATTAATATAAAAATTTTTTTTGTTTTTTTTTTAACATACATTTTTATTTATTTATTTTTTTGCAGGGGCTGGGTTTGAACCTGTCACCTCTGGTATATGGGGCTGGTGCCCTACTCCTTGAGCCGTAGGCGCCACCCCTAAAAATGTTTTTTTACATGGATTTTCTGTTATTGACAGATAGTATTTTATAGTAGGATTGCTACTCAGTGGCTACTTATTATGCATACAGAAGATAATACAGCTTCAAGAGAAAACTACTCCTTTTTTGTGTGTGTGAGACAGAGCCTCAAGCTGTCTCTCTGGGTAGAGTGCTATGGCATCACAGCTCACAGCAAACTCCAACTCCTGGGCTCAAGCGATTCTCCTGCCTGTGCCTCTCAAGTAGCTAGGACTATAGACACCTGCCACAATACCCGGCTATTTTTTGGTTATCGCTGTCATTGTTGTTTGGCAGGCCCAGGCTGGATTCAAACCTACCCAGCTCAGGTGTGTGTGGCTGACACTTCAGCCGCTTGAGTCACAGGGCCGAGCCACTACTCCCATTTTTGACAAGTGGGATTTAATAGAGATCTTTGGTTTTTATGTTAATAGTATATATATATACCCATTTATGAAATATACCAAGAAGGAACCTATTAAGAGATATTTGGTTCAAATACCTCAGGATTAAGGTGTACATGGGTGTATATAATACTTTTTATTATACATGCTGTCACCCTGGATAGAGTGCTGTAGCATCACAGCTCACAGCAACCTCCAATTCCTGGGCTCAAGCGAGTCTCCTGCCTCTGCCTCCCACGTAGCTGGGACTACAGGCGCCTGCCACAATGCCCAGCCATTTTTTGGTTGCAGCTGTCGTTGTTGTTCGGCGGGCTCGGGCTGGATTCGATCCTGCCAGCTTAGGTGTATGTGGCTGGTGCCTTAGCCCATTGAGCCACAGGCGCCAAGCCAATGTGAGAAATTTTTAATCTTGATTTTTAAAAAAATTGTTTTGCTTTTATTTATTTTGATTTAGGAGAATGGGATTAAGAACATTAAACTGGAAAGTTTTAGAAAATTTTTCATTACCCAAATGATTTGTATCTCCCAATAGTCAGCATTTTTTTTTTTTTTTTTTGTAGTTTTTGGCCAGAGCTGGGTTTGAACTCGCCACCTCCGAAATATGAGGCCGGCGCCCTACTCCTTTGAGCCACAGGCGTCACCCAGTAGTCAGCATTTTTTCCTTGCCTTAATTTCATGTTCCACCTATAACAATATGGCTTTTACTGATTATTTTTGCCTGTAAGGAATAAATTGTCCTAACAGTCTTTATAAGTTTAGGTATAGATTAATTAAATATAAAGATTGTTGATTTGATAACACAGTATTTATGTCCTCTTCTATGGTAGATGTATAGACCCTTTTCTCTTTGTCTCTAAGAATAGTATTGCTTAATGTGAGGACCATAATTAGCATTAGGCATTTTTGCATGATCTGTGGTTCACCATTTTTTTCTTGGTAGTGCTTGCCATTTGGATGTGTTTTTAGACAGACCCCCAATTGCTTAGCTATAATCTTCTAAAGTTATATCTTTATTTTCCTGTTCTTTGTGTTCTCCTAATCTTACTAATGCCTTTTTAGTTTTGCTTCTATTATTAGTGCTTTAGTATGTGCTTTCAAATGATTATATATGGATATCTGGTGCCTATTTTGTTACTAATATGTAATTACTTCAATGGTATCAATTATATTGTTATTTATTTTATTTTATTTTATTTTTTTGAGACAGAGCCTCAAGCTGTCGCCCTGGGTAGAGTGCTGTAGCATCATAGCTCACAGCAATTCTTTTTCCTCAGCCACAATGCCTGGCTATTTTTTTTTTTTTTTTTTTGTAGTTGTCATTGTTTGGCAGGCCTGGGCTAGATTTGAACCCCCCAGCTCTGGTGTATGTGGCTGGTGCCTTAGCGCCAAGCAAATGGTATCGATTTTAGAAACTCTTTAAATTGTCTTAATATTTTTGTAAACTTGTGGGTAAGTACATCTTGAGAAAGTGATCAATCTTAGAAATACATGCACAAAATATGCAAGTGTATTTCTAACATGTCAGGATGTACTTAACTACCAGCTTATAAAATATACCAATTTAGGACAGGCATGGTGACTCATTCCTGTAATTCTAGCATTTTGGGAGGCTCTGGTGGGAGGATTGTTTGGGTTCAGGAGTTGGAGACCAGCCTGGGCCACATGGCAAGACCTCATCACTACAAAAAATTTAAAAAATTAGCAGTCCTAGCTACCTCAGAGCGTGAGGCAGGCAGTCTCTTGAGCCCAGGAGTTAGGGACTACATTGAGCTATGATGCTGCCCCTTAACTTCAGCCTAGGTGACAGAGTGAAATCTTAACTTACTTTTTGTTTCAAATCAATTTTTGAAGTTTCGAAATAACATATTTTACATGGAGTATAGGTATATACTACATATGTGTGTATTATATAGTATATGTCCAATAATAACATTTTACTTGAGGTATATAGTAAAGCATTTCTAATGTTTGTGCCAGAAAAGGCTAATTCCTTGCACTCTTCTGTCTTATCACTGTTGTCTGCTTAATTTCTCTCACTGTTTCTCAGGATTGAACTATGAGAACTAATAGATGATACTACTGATAGGATCATGTATTTTCTGCTGTTTAAACCTCAGAGTCATCTTTCTGTTTTGTGCTGTAATCCTAACAGAAGGCATGTGATTGTGCTTTTCACTCCATATCCTCTTCTGCTTTCCCATTAGTATACTTTCCTTTATTCTGATTCTTTAGCTTTCAGTTTTATTGTATACTATCAATGATGCTAATTTTGAATATCATCCAATTTTCAAAGTTACTTTATGGATGAAGAAAATACTCTAAATGCCTTCTTGTCTTACAAGGTATATTGATTTACTTGCAAGTAAAGTGTAAATTTTGAAATATTGAGCTCAAAAGAGTGGCTAATTTCTTTTTGGGTTTTTCTTTTCTTTTTTTTTGTGTGACTCTGGTGGGCCTTGAACCCACAACCTTTGAAGAGTGGCTAATTTCTAAGGAAGTTTCAGCTTTTAAGACACATTGAAAGGTTTTTGTCTTTTGTTTTATTTTTTTAAAAAAGGAAGTGAAATCAATTTGTGAATGAGACAAAGCTTTCCAGAGTTTTTCAAGTAAAAAAGAAGTTTGGGACATCATCATCTCTAGTTTGTATTCACTTGCACTTTTCCTAGAAGTCCTTTGCTTTTTTTGCTAGGTGTGGAGGGCGCAGCTTTTCAGAGCAGACTTCCTCATGACCGGATGACCTCTCAAGAAGCAGCTTGTTTCCCAGATATTATCAGTGGACCACAGCAAACTCAGAAGGTTTTTCTGTTCATTAGAAACCGCACAGTAAGTTTTCATGTCAGCTTTTTTTTTTTTTCACCTAGATTATAAAAAGTATATATATTTTAGAATATAGAAAAAAATTAGGAAAGACTTTAAAAATTGCCTATAATCTTATTACCCAGAGATAACCATTGTTAAAAATTAATAGTTATTCTTTTGTTTAAGTGCATATGCAATTTTTATAAAATTGAGATCCTACTTGCATGCATTCTTTTGAATCTCTTTCATACCTCTTAACCTTATAAATATGCTTGGAGACTCTTTATTTAAGCATTTAAAACTTTTAAAAAAATAATCACTTTGTCATTCCTTATCGGGATAAGAAAAATCTTTGTCTGTTCTGCTTATATGGCTCAACCTCCTTCACTTGAATAATAGACTGAAAATAATCACTTTGTCATTCCTTATCAGGATAAGAAAAACCTTTACCCGTTCTGCTCATATGGCTCAACCTTTTTCACTTGAATAATAGACTGTAGTGTCTACGTAATATTTTGTCTGACAGTTGGATTGTACTTTAACTGTTGAACGTTTGAGTTTCCATTTTTGCAGTATTATAATCAAGCCTGAACAGACTTCTGCATTCTTGACTATCTCTGGTCATTGTTTCCTTACAGAGTTCTGGAAGGAAAACCTACTACCTTGTCAGAGGGTATAAACAGTTCTGAAACATATTGCCAGATTAATTCCCAGAGAAGCTGAATCAGTCAACATCCCCATTGCCCTGTCCATTTTTATCAGTGATAATCTGTGCTGCTATAATAGGCCAAATTCATCTCATTTCTTTTTCATATCTTAGATTTCTGAGATTGACAACTTTTTACTTTTATCAGTCATTTGTACTACTATGAATTTTTCTTTTATATCCTTTGTTCATCAGAAATTCTTACTTAGCTCTATAGTAGGTGAGTGGAGTTGCTGTCCACAACATACAGATCTTACTCTAAGATGATACAAAGTAGAAGAAATTTACCTTGCGCTTCCAGCCATTTGAATACAAATATAGATTGTTTCCTAAACATATACTTTCCTGGACTTTGGTGACACCATTGATTGTCTTCTCCTACTGTTTTATAGGCTTATGCGAACTGTGTGGGCATTCCTGAAGGTCCCTTAAGGTCCTCTCCTCTTTCCTTATTTTTTCCCCAGAAGCCTTTTCTAGGCATTTGGCTTCAGTTATCACCCATAAGAAGATGACTCCAGATTTTACGTCTCTTCTGAGACTATGCATCTAGCTGCCTATTTTATATCTCCTCTTGTTATCTTGGAATTAAATGTATTATCTCATTTCTTCTTTCTTTCCCCATTCAGTGAATAATGGCATACCAACTCATTCAGTTGTGCAAGCTAAAAAGGGAGAAATTGTCCTTGATACCTTTTTCCCTCTACATTTTGGCCACTTCTTTGTAAAATTTTGTAATAAATGTTTTGTAAATAAAGGTACACTTAGCTATACTTTCCTATGTGTGGTGATTTTAGGGGTGACTTTTGGAATACCCTGTAGTTCGTCATTAGATGTTTGTGGATTTTGTCTGTTGTCTCTGTAGTAATGTGACCCAGGTTTATTTTTTATTTATATATATATTTGTTATTATTATTAAATCATAGCTGTGTAC
Source organism: Arctocebus calabarensis (assembly GCA_963573935.1). Taxonomy (NCBI): domain Eukaryota; kingdom Metazoa; phylum Chordata; class Mammalia; order Primates; family Lorisidae; genus Arctocebus; species Arctocebus calabarensis. Next base: position 21,618 of record CAUYON010178951.1, read on the forward strand.
ATTAGTGCAATCAAGGAGTACAATTTGCTGGTTTCACATACAATCTGAAATATTTTCATCAAACTATTTAACATAGCCTTCATGGCATTTTCCTAGTTATTGTATGAAGACATTTGTATTCTGCATTTAGTAAGTTTTGCCTGTACCCTTCTAAGATGCACCGTAGGTGTGGCCCCACCAGTTACCCTCCTTCTACCCCAACCTTCCCCCTCCCCTCCCCTCCTTGCTCCTTTCCCCATATTCTTGTGCTATAGTTGAATTATAGCCTTCATATGAAAGCTATAATTTAGCTTCATAGTAGGGCTGAGTACATTGGATACTTTTTCTTCCATTCTTGAGATACTTTGCTAGGAAGAATATGTTCCAGCTCCATCCATGTAAACATGAAAGAAGTAAAGTCTCCATCTTTCTTTAAGGCTGCATAATATTCTATGTATACATGTACCACAATTTATTAATCCATTTGTGGGTCGATGGGCACTTGGGCTTCTTCCGTGACTTAGCAGTTATGTGACCCAGGTTTAAATCCTAGTTGCTCCCTACTAGCTGCATGGCCTTGGCAAATTACTAGATATTTTTCTATACTAGATGTAAATATCTCCCAGCTTCTTCAATAATTTACTCATTTGGCTTGGTGCCCATAGCAGAGTGGCTATGGCCCCAGCCATATACCCCCTGAAAGAAGTTTGGGACATCATTGTCTCTGGTTTTGTATTCACTTCAGTTGGTTCTAGTTTTATATTCACTTCAGTTGGTTTGAACTCAGCCTGGGCCAGTTAAAACAACAATGACAAGTGCAACAAAACTGCACCAGGCGTTGTGGTGGACACCTATAGTCCCAGCTACTTGGGAGGCTGAGACAAGAGAATCTCGTTGGAGGTTGCTGTGAGCTGTGACGCCACGCCACTCTACCAAGGGTGACATAGTGAGACTCTGTCTCTAAAATATAAATAAACAAATAAAGTAATTTACTCATTTGACACAGTTTTGTGTTTGTCAGTTTCTTTGTCAAAACTATAACTAACCCTTACTGTTTCAGTTAAAGTAAAGCCCATAATTGTGACCTTAAAATTTATTTTATTTATTTATTTATTTTTATGAGACAGAGTCTCACTTTGTCTCCCTCAGTAGAGTGCTATGGCACCACAGCTTACAGTAATCTCAAGCTCTTGGGCTTAAGTGATTCTCTTGCCTCAGCCTCCCAAGTAGCTGGGCCTACAGGCGCCCGCCACAATGCCCTGCTATTTTTTGGTTGTGTCATTGTTGTTTGGCAGGCCCAGGCTGGATTTGAACCCGCCAGCTCTGGTGTATGTGGCTGGCGCCCTAGCTTGCTGAGCTCCAGGCACTGAGCCAAGAGACCTTAAAATTTAAAAGGTGATTTTAAAGATGATCAAATGGCGTATGTCTATATGTAATATAATTTATGTCATTTAAATACAGTTGCAGTTGTGGTTGGATAATCCGAAGATTCAGCTGACATTTGAAGCTACACTACAACAGTTAGAGGCGCCTTATAACAGTAAGCAGTATGTTCAATAAGACTAGTTTTGGACTAGATTGTGAAAATTGACATTCCTTTCAGGAGCCCCATAGTTCCTTGATAATATTTTCATTCATATTTCCATAGTATTTCATCTTGTGTAGTGCAAAATGAGTTTTATAAAAAAACCTATTTTCAGGTGGCGCTTGTGCTCAGTGGGTAGAACTCCGGCCCCACATACCAAGGGTGGCGGGTTCAAACATGGCCCTGGCCAACCTACAACAAAAGAATAGCCAGGTGTTGTGGCAGGCGCCTGTAGTCCCAGCTACTCGGGAGGCTGAGGCAAGAGAATCTCTCCTAAGCCCAGGAGTTGGAGGTTGCTGTGAGCTGTGACGTGACGGCACTCTACGGAGGGCAATAAAGTGAGACTCTGTCTTTTAAAAAAAAAAGAAAACCTATTTTCTTTTAATTTGTTTTCCTGGTCTTTATTTGTTTTTTTTTTTTTTTTTAAAGAGTCTCACTTTGTCACCCTCGGTAGAGTGCTGTGGTGTAACACAGCTCACAGCAACCTCCACCTCCTGTACTTAGGCAAGATTCTCTCTTGCCTCAGCCTCCCGAGTAGCTGGGACTACAGGCACCCGCCATAGTGCTTGGCTATTTTTTTGTTGCAGTTTGGCTAGGACTGTGTTCGAACCCGCCACCCTTGGTATATGGGGCCGGCACCCCACTCACTGAGCCATACGCGCCGCCCCAGTTTACTGGTCTTTAAACTATGTTGACAGATGACTTCAAGAGATTACTAAGTAATTTTCCTAGACATGTTGTCCATGGATCAGACATGGAATACTGTGTTGGCACTTGGTTGGCTGGTTTTCTTGCTTCCCACTTGCCTTTAAGAAAGTCTTGTGAAGTTTTCGCTAAAGCAAATGAGTGTTACAACTACTTTGCAGAGGCTTGATTTTGTTCTCATTCTATCTGCAGCAGAATGCCATTCTTGAAAATTAATTAGCCAGGCATGGTGGTGTGCACCTGTAATCTCAGCTATTTGGAAGGCTGAAATGGGAGGATCACTTGAGCCTGAGAATTAAAGTTCAGCCTGAGCAACAAAGCAAGACCCTTGTCTTCAAAAATAAATACATAAATTCCAGATTATGTGACATATATTTTAGTCTACCTCACAGACTAACAGTTATAAAAATCACTCTGCAAAAGGAGTTACAAGATCTGAAGTTTATGGAAAAGATGTGTTGAATGATTTCATGATAGAGAACTACAAGAGGTAGAAGAATTTTCTGCTTAAACTATGAAAATATAAACATGTTTTTAATTCACTTATTTTATAGGTGATACTGTGCTTGTCCACCGAGTTCACAGTTATTTAGAGCGTCATGGTCTTATCAACTTCGGCATCTATAAGAGGATAAAACCCCTACCAAGTAAGGACTTACCTGGCCAATGAATTTCATGGTTTTAAATTATGATTCCAAGGTTATACTTCATATCCATGGTGTTGTTAGCATTTTATTTGGACTTGTAAATCTATATTTGAAATCAGAATATCCCCAAGTTTATCTTCTAAGTCAAATTGAAAACATCTCTTAGTAAACGTTCTTTCTATTTAATTTCTGGTTTGATGATTATTTAGTCAAAGATAAAAAAATTTTAAATTCCAATTTAAAAAAAATAAGTAGGCTCGCTGCCTGTGGCTCAATGGTCTAAGGCACCAGTCACTTACACCTAAGCTGACAGGATCGAATCCAACCTGGGCCTGTCAAACAACAATGACGGCTGCAACCAAAAAATGGCCGGGCATTGTGGCGGGCGCCTATAGTCCCAGCTACTTGGGAGGTAGAGGCAGGAGACTTGCTTGAGCCCAGGAATTGGAGGTTGCTGTGAGCTGTGATGCTACAGCACTCTATCCAGGGTGACAGCTTGAGGCTCTGTCTCAAAAAAAAAAAAAGTAAAATTTGTTAAAAATGAGAGAAGTCAGTTTTTTTTTGTTTTTTTTTTTTGTAGAGACAGAGTCTCACTTTATTGCCCTGGGTAGAGTGCCGTGGCGTCACACTGCTCACAGCAACCTCCAGCTCTTGGGCTTAAGCGATTCTCTTGCCTCAGCCTCCCAAGTAGCTGGGACTACAGCCGCCCGGCTAATTTTTGTTTTGCAGTTCGGCTGAGGCCGGGCTTGAACCCGCCACCTTCGGTATATGGGGCCGGCGCCCTACTCGCTGAGCCACAGGAGCCGCCCGAGAAGTCAGTTTTACAAAGAGGAGGTTTGAGGTTTTTCTTTAAATGACCAGTTTTTTAGGCTGCTAACAGTTGCATTCTTTTAACTTTTTACAAATAAATACTATTTCCGCTTTATAATGTTTGTGTGGATAAGGTCTGCCAGGCAGCTAAGAGATAGGGGTCTTTTGAGAATTAATACATTTATTTTTTAATATTTTACTTTTTCAAAAGGGGACACTGATTTAAGACTATATATAAGTAGAGATTAAAGGAAATAGCTTATACCCAGAATATAGCCTACAACAAATGTGAGGTAACTAAAGCAGATTCTAAATAAATTAAGGGTCAGAGATACTGAAATACATGACAGGTAATAAGAAAATAAATCTTAAGAACATTGGGTATGATTTGTAGATGTTTAAATTGATTTAAAATTTATATATTTCAGGTATTCGTTGTTTCAGATAGTTTTCATATTTTGAAAATAAAAGTCTGAATTATTTACTTTGCAAGATATTATAACATATTTCATGAGAAAAAAACTATAAATTCTTAGACCTACAATAAAATATTCTAATTTTTGTTCATTTTTTGTTTTTAGCTAAAAAGACAGGAAAGGTAATTATCATAGGCTCTGGAGTCTCAGGCTTGGCAGCAGCTCGGCAATTACAAAGTTTTGGAATGGATGTCACACTTCTGGAAGCCAGGGTAAGCATTTTATTTTGGATTTAGAAACTTGACCTAGTGGAAATATGGTAAGGAAATTATCTCTTGCAAATTAAGGAATATATACAACTCAAACTGAGCCAGACTGATGTGTATAATACTTAAAGTATTTTGGAGTGTTATTTACAATGGATAAAGCATTTTTGACAGTAAAGCCTTGGAAAGTGCTCAGTAAGTACATCCATATATTCTTTTGATGGATACGTTCAGGTCATTGCTTCTTGCATTTAACTCTCAAATTTGAAGCCTTCACAGACCTTTTCTTTTTAGGAGGTAGTTATTTTCAATGATAGAACAGAGTAATTCCTTATTTGATGTTTAAGAAAAACAAGGTGCTTCTCAGGAAGAAGCCATCATTTAGAAACCAGGGTATTGGTTCTCTTATTATTAGTCCTGGAGAGAGAAATGGAAACTGTAGGAGGAGAAAGAGAAAATGGTACACAGTGAAGAAAAATGAGTATCATATAAGGATGCTACTATTCAGATTATTTTCATGGAAAAAAAAGACAGAGTCTCACTCTGTCACCCTGGGTAGAGTACCATAGCATCATAGCTCACAGCAACCTCAGACTCTTGGAGTTGAGCAGTCCTCTTGCCTCAGCCTCCTGAGTAGCTGGGACTACAGATGTGCACCACTGGCTAGTTTTTTTCTATTTTTAGTAGAGACAGGGTCTAACTCTTACTCATCTCGAACTGCTCACCCCAAGCAATCCACCCGCCTCAGCCTCACAAAGTGCTAGGAGTATAGACGTGAGCCACTATGCCTGGCCATGAATAATTTTTGAAATCTGATTATCTTCCAGTGGCTTAAAAGCCTCCCTGGCCTCCCACCATTGAAAAAAACACTTCTGAGGTAACCTAAACAACTAAAATTTTATAAAAGTTTCAAAACATTGTATGCAAGTCAGTTCAAATACTTTTTATAAACTATCTTTTTAAACAAAAAGAGAGAGAGACAGGGTCACCCTCTGTCACCCAGGCTATAGTGCAGTGGCACAGTCAGAGCTGAACACAACCTCAGATTCCTGGGCTCAAGTTATCCTTCTATTTCAGCCTCTGGAGAAGCAAGGACTGTGCACATCACCATGCCCGGCTAATGTTTTATTTTAAAACTTTTTGTAGAGATGGAGTCTCACTATGTTACCCAGATTGGTCTCAAACTGCTCGCCTCAAATAGTCTTACCACCTCAGCCTCCCAGAGTGTTGGGTTTACAGGCATGAGTCACTGTGCCCAGCCAACACTGCTAATTTTTTTTTTTTTTTTTTAGAGCCTCACTATGTTGCCCTTGGTAGAGTGCCATGGCGTCACAGCTCACAGCAACCTCAAACTCTTGGGCTTAAGCAATTCTCCTGCCTTAACCTCCCAAGTAGCTGGGACCACAGGTGCCCGCCACAAACACCCGGCTATTTTTTGTTGCAGTTGTCACCATTGTCTAGCTGGCCCCGGCTGGATTTGAACCCGCCAGCCTCAGTGTACGTGGCTGGCGCTGTAGCCACTGTGCTATGGGCGCAGAGCCTACACTGCTAATTTTTTTAAATATTCTTTTTAGATTATGGAGAAAATCAAAATTAAATATTTTCCTGATATAGTCTGTTAGTAAAACTGTTTATTAATTCAGAAAACATTTGTGTGTACTGTGTACTAAGAATGCAATAAGGAATTATGGAATCATTACGATCTCTACCCATATGGAGTTTATAATTTAGTGTATATGTTTTTATTTTATTTTACTTTTTTATTTATTTAGAATTTACAGAGTATACACATGGTTTCCTCATATTTGAAAATCTCCAGTCAGCCAGATAAGCTTGGCCCTATTTTGGGATGAAAGATACTGTCAGCATTTTCTGTTTGGTAGGCTCTGTGCCTCATGGCCTAGGGCTGCATTGGAGAGCCATTTGTCAGAGAAATCACTTGACAGCTAACTTTGAGGATAGAAGGGCAAGAGTCAGATCACAGTGGTAGAAAGTTGATATTTAAATAATGTTGGGCATTATTTAAACATTGGACAGCTGTTTTTTTTGTAAGTGGCCCTTGTTCATCCCGTACATTAAAAGGTGTATAGACACCTAGATAGAGAGATTAAAGTACCTATGACTAAATATGTCTTCTGGCTATCAAATTGTTTTGTCTCACATTTGAGACAGTACCTCAGTATAGTATTTGATTCTGTACCTCTTGTATGTCATTTGTTACTTATCTGTCCCACAAATAATCTTTGAATTAAACTTCATTTGCTCTTTGTACCCATGGTACTATTGATTGCACTCCTTGTAAACACTACACCTTTCTTTTTAAATTATAAAAGGCAGAGCCATGGTAGGGTATAAAAGGCAATTTGCTACAATTGCCAGGTTTGTGGGTAAAACAGAGCTAATGACTTTGGCCTTTTAATTTCTGAAATATAGGATCGTGTGGGTGGACGAGTTGCTACATTTCGCAAAGGAAACTATGTAGCTGATCTTGGAGCCATGGTGGTAACTGGTCTTGGTAAGTACTTAGTTTTGTGCTGCAGTTCATAATCTGAGACTCAGGAGATTGTTAAAGCTTACATTTTTAAACTGTAGATGCAGTTTTAAAATATATTGGTTAGTGTATTCTTCTTGTAATGTGAGAGGTGAATGCCAAATATTCTTCCTGAAAGGATATAATCAGTATGTGCAAATTTTATGTATCTTTTAACCTAGGGTATCTTTATCCAGTTCTAGAAAATAATCATAAGAAAATAGATAAGCAGAATGTTATGTGTTTTTTTTGAGACAGAGCCTCAGGCTGTCACCCTGGATAGAGTGCTGTGGCATCACAGCTCACAGCAACCTCCAATTCCTGGGCTCAAGCGAGTCTCCTGCCTCTGCCTCCCAAGTAGCTGGGACTACGGGCGCCCACCACAACGCCAGGCTATTTTTTGGTTGCAGCCGTCATTGTTTGGCGGGCCTGGGTTGGATTCCAGCCCGCCAGCTCAGGTGTACATGGCTGGCACCTTAGCCCGTTGAGCCACAGGCGCCGAGCCGGAATGTTATGTTTGAAAATAACTTTTCTTTCTTTCTCTTGCTCGCTCTGCTCCTCTCCCTTCTCCTTCCCTTCCCCCCTCCTTCTCTTTCCCCTTCCCTCCTTTCCCTCCTTTTCCTTTCCCCTTTCCTTTCCCTTTATCATCTGGACCATGGCCTGTGCACCACCATGCCTAACTGATGTTTCTATTTTTAGTAGACTGGTCTCAACTTTACTCAGGCTGGTCTCAAACTCTGAGCTCAAGCAGTCTACCCACCCTGGCCTTCCAGAATGCTAGAATTACAGGCGGGGCATGAGTCACCGTGCCTGGCAGTGTTTGAAGCATTTTTTTTTTTTTTTTTTAATTTTTAGAGACAGAGTCTCACTAGGTCATCATCGGCAGAGTGCTGTGGCATCACAGCTCACAGCAACCTCCAGCTCTTGGGCTTAGGTGAGCTCTTTTGCCTCAGCTTCCTGAGTAGCTGGGACTATAGACACCCGCCACAACACCCAGCTATTTTTTGTTGCAGTTTGGCCAGGACCAGTTTCTAACCCGCCACTCTCAGTATATGGGGCCGGTGCCCTACGCACTGAGCCACAGGTGCTGCCCGTTCATGTGGCATAGTTTATAATGGTTTATAATGGTAGAAACCGCAGTTTAGAAGGTTAAATTATTATACAGTGACAACTATTTAGCCATAAAAAATTGTATAGTTCCATAATAACAACTAAAATGTCTAGGGTATATGCTCAGCTGAAAATATGAAATAATACATGTGTTATGATCTTTTTGTGTGTTTATGTCTGTAATATTATATACCTAAAATCTAGAAAGGTTTGTAGGAAAATATTAATTAGTGAAATTATAGGTAATATTTAGCATTATGTTTCTCTTACATATTTTTACTTTTGAGTAGTTTTCCTTTGAGAAAAAAATTGAATGTTCTTGAAGTTAAAATATTTTTACTTTGAAGTTTTTATTCACTTTGTGGGTATGTTGAATTTAATTGTTTGAGTTTTTTCTAGGAGGGAATCCCATGGCTGTGGTCAGCAAGCAAGTAAATATGGAACTGGCCAAGATCAAGCAAAAATGCCCACTTTATGAAGCCAATGGACAAGCTGTAAGTTGAAGACAAATAATTTTTCAAATGTGTTTGCTTCAATTGAAAACAGTTTTAGGGGAATGAATGGTTGAACCTAAGCACAAATGTAAAAAAGGGTAAAAATGATATGACATTATTCTGGTTGTTTCTTAACTTGGAGCTGTGTAAGAAGGGATTATGGTGTATATGCAGATTTAAATGTCTGTTCAGGAATTTATCTTTAGACATGTAATGAATGCCAAGTGGACGGTTATCCTTTTTGTTTGGCTGTGGCTGTTTACTCCAAGAGACCTGTTGAATTGAAACCAGATTCTTCATTTCTCTGTTTTGTGCCTCCCATCATGTGCTTCAGCTCTATGTACTCTTTATGACTTCAGTTTTGTGTTTATAAGCTTAGTTTTTTTGATGGGCTGATAGCCAAAGGGTAGGTCTTAGTCACATAGGCTAAAGAATTTGTGGAGCAGAGGCATAGGAGCTTCTTATACTTAATATGACATGGAGTGGTAATTGGTGAGTGGGAGTGGAAGTAGTTTAACCCTTGTAAGATACACTTAGATTATGTAATTTAGTTCTAATTTTTTAGGGATGAGTGAAATTCAGAAGTTGGTATTCAGCAAAAATTACCAACTTCTCCATCAGGATGAGAGCCCACACTTCTCAGAGTATAGGCAGATTATCTTTAGGGGAGGGAATGTGTATGGTGGTTTAGCTGTTGTCCCTAAAAGTGATAAGATCCCAACTCTCGAATTTTATGTGAAAGGTCTCAGGGGACATTCTCACCTATTTCTACCAACCTTTAGGTTGTACAGGGTTCATATCAGGGGAGGACAGACTTTCAGGGAATGCTTTGGTTCCTATCCCCACCGCCTGGTCCAGATTTCCTCCAGAGCTTGTGGGAGAAGAGGTTATGGGAGGCTTCTGGCAGAATAAGCAGAATAAAATGAGAGAAGAAGGATGAAGAAGAGATTAATTCAGCAATTTAGTAAATTTCTTGTACTCTACCAAGATCAGTAAATGATATAGGGATGAGTAAGACAGTTCCTACTACTATAGTGTAGTGGTACTTGGACACACAAAAATTTTTTTTCCCAACTTTTTATTATGGAAGTTTAAAAATATACACAAAAAGTAGAAAGAGTGCTGTAATGAACCCTCCCCCCCCTTTTTTTTTTTGTAGAAATAGTCTCCCTCTATTGCCCTCAGTAGAGTGCTGTGGCATCACACAGCTCACAGCAACTTCCAACTCCTGGGCTTAGGCGATTCTCTTGCCTCAGCCTCCCGAGTAGCTGGGACTATAGGCGCCCGCCACAACGCCCGGCTATTATTTTTTTGCAGTTTGGCCAGGGCTGGGTTTGAACCCACCACCCTCTGTATATGGGGCCAGCCCCCTACCCACTGAGCCCCAGGCACTGCCCTGAACCCCCATTTTTTCAATCTTATCTGTCCCCTTCCTATACTTTGTGGGAGGGGGAATCTGGAGTATTTTTAAGCATATCACAAACAGCTATCCATAAATATACCAGTAACACAAAGTCAAGTTAGCTTTGTTAGTTTTGTGAAGGGCAATAAGAGAAAAAATTGCTGTGGAAGAAACAGTGGCAGGAGAATGTGTGAAGCTAAGCGGGGCTAAGGCAGGGAGGTTTGGAGAGCAGGGAGAGCTTTTTGTGAATGGCAGATCAGGACTTCACGGGGTTGTGATGGGGAAGGGCTTTGGAGGTAGCAGTGGTTAGATGTAAGTCTAAGTGAAATACGTCAAGGAGGGTGTGACCAGTGAGGGCAAGAATACAATACAGAGCTAAAGTGCAGGGTGGGGCTGGGCTGTGGAGCATATATTACTTCCTAGGCTGATTTGTAAATTGAAACTTCAAAGCAGGAAAGTGACATGATCAGATAGTTGTTTTATATAGATAGGCTGTTAGATGGAATTGAGGTAAAGAAGCCTCCAAGATGACTATCATAATTACCCTGAAGATTTTGAGGGAATCTATGCTAAAGATGATCACTTACCATTGATATATCATCTTTTTCTTTAGACTTTCCAGAATATGGAGCAGGTTCTATTTAGTCTTTCTAACAGTAAAGGGAGAACTTTTATTTAGTAGAGATAGCAAATTGGCTGCATTGTTGGTCTTAGATGAGCTTTAACACATTTTTTAAAAAAATTCGTTTCTAAATAGTATACCAATACTACCCTCAAGAGGCCTGCGCTGGCTGCCCATCTGTGAACTGTTGGTTACCAATGTGGGTGAGATGTGCCAGAATGTACATAAGTTACATTGGTAACCACACTTGTTAGTTCACATGGTGACTTTTTTTTTTCTGGAAGAAAGACTTTCTCAATGAAGAAAGTGGTACATTGATTTATTCTGGCTCTGTATCTCACCAACGACAGCCCTTTGAGTAGCATTCTTTTAAATAGTTGTTAAGGGCTCGGCGCCTGTGGCTCAGCGGGCTAAGGCGCCAGCCACGTACACCTGAGCTGGCGGATTCGAATCCAGCCCCAGGGCCCGCCAAACAACAATGACGGCTGCAACCAAAAAATAGTTGTTAATCTGTTGTTTGGTTTGAGCATTTTATATGTATGTTGGGATATTTCTGCAGGTAAAATTGGTAGTTTTTGTTTAACTGATCTATACAGGATTTTTCTAAGTTGATATGTTTGTACTGGGTGGAGTAGCCAACTGGTAAGGAAGATTTTTTTAAGCGTTCTCCAATCTTGGAGAGAATTCTTTGCCACTCTAAGTTATGTTTGCCTTAAGTTAGGTCATTAAATAAGAAATATCTGATTTTGAATCAAAAGTTTATATCTTAAGCAAGAACCAGTACAATTAATCAAAGTATGCACCTAAGCTATCAACACACTAAATGGTAGCTTGTGTATGCCAGGAGCAAAGAAGCCTGGAGTGCAAATGGCAATGCAATCGCAAAAAGTGTTTTCCACAGCTTGTTAAGAATTGAATATTTTTCCTTACAGGAAGTGCTCCAAAGACTGGAAGAAGTAATAGTCAGTTGGTGCAAGTTCTGGTGAATATAGTGGATGCCAAGTTTCCAAGTCCAACTTCTGTAGTTTGAGCAGCATTGTTTGTGCAACATGTGGTCAAGTGTGGCCTTGTAAAGAGGATTGGTCTATCTCTGTTGACCAATCTTGGCTGCTTAATCACAAGCATCCTCATCATTTCATCCAGTGGTTGCAGCAGACGTCTGTTGTAATTGATTGACAAGGTTTCATGAAGGTGTATGGGTAATACTAGCACTGGATAACCAAATAGACACCATTAGCTTTTATTGATGAATATTCAGTTTTGGGGGGGTTTTTTGAGACAAGTCTTCATTGTTGCTCTCGGTTAGAATGACTTGGTGTCACAGCTCACAGCAACCTCAAATTCGTGGGTCAAGCGATTCTCTTGCCTCAGCCTCCCAAGTAGTTGGGACTACACGCGCCCGCCACAATGCCTGGCTATTTTTTTTGTTGTTGTTTATTGTTATTTTAGCAGGCCCAGGTTCAGTGTATGTGTCCGGCATCCTACCCACTGAGCTATGGGTGCTGCCTGAATATTCAGTTTTAGACTGTTTTGGCACTTCATCTTTATTCAACCATTTGTGTTGAATCTTTGCAGTTATTAAAAAGTATCCATTTTTCATCACATGTAACAATATGATGTAGAAATGATTCACCTTTATGTCATGACAGCTAAGAAAGGCAAGCTTCAAGACAATTTCTCTTCTGATGTTCATTAATGTGTGCAGAACCCATCTATCCAGCTTCTTTACCTTGCCAGTTTGTGTCAAATGGTCCTGTATTGTTGGAATGGTAACGTCAAACCTTGCTGCTAAATCACTCATAGGTTGAGATGGATTTACTTCCACTACAGCTTTCAGCACATTGTTATCCACTTTGGTCTCAGATTGCCTATATTGTTTATTTTCTAGGTTAAAATCACCAGAATGGGGGCGGTGCCTGTGGCTCAGTGAGTAGGGCACCGGCCCCCTATACCGAGGATGGTGAACCCGGCCCTGGCCAAACTGCAACAAAAAAATAGCCGGGCATTATGTCGGGTGCCTGTAGTAGTCCCAGCTATTTGGGAGGCTGAAGGAAGAGAATCGCCTAAGCCTAAGAGCTGGAGGTTGCTATGAGCTGTGACGCCACGGCACTCTACCTAGGGCAACAAAGTGAGACTCTGTGTCTTAAAAAAAAAATCACCAGAATGGGATGTCTCAATACTGTGCATTCATCAGCACATCCTTCCCAAACACTTTGTTGATATTTCCAGCTGTCTATGGTGCATTGGTTCAAATTTATTTTTTAGAGCAATTTTTTGAAACCATAGGTAAGTCATGGTTCGATGATGGAACTTGTATTTGAAAATAACACAGATTTTTGACTTATCCATGGTTTCAAAAGATACATACCAAAATATATTTGAAAGAATGAGAATGTACCTTCACAATAAAAATAAAACAGGAAGTATCAAAGTGAGAAGTTGACAATATCAACTGTCAAACTTAGTACGTAAGGAAATTGAGCATTTCATACTTAATAACCTAATAGTTTATGAAACATAAGAACTATGTTAATATTTCTGTATATAACTGCCTCCAGTAAGCATAGAATAAGAATAGATAATTATTCACTGTAGATTAGCTTTGGGCTCATAGGACAAGTACATAGAGCCCCATTAATTTATGCTTGTAATGCAAGTATGGTTCATGGCATTAAAAATCTAGAGATAAGTAAGTCAGTAGTTTCATTCCCCTATTACAGGAGAAGCATCTAATACAGTATGTCGAGAGTTGGAATTCATTGCTTGTTGTTGGGGCTCAAATTCCCAAACTTGTTCTGCTACCCCTGGCTAATAGTTGAGAAGAGATGGGACGGAGTGGGTGTATGCACCTCTCTCTGTGTGACTGTATCAGCCTCTCTCTGTGTGAGTCTCCCTGTCAGCTTTCTTTAGTGGTTTACCCCAGGAGCAAGCAATGCCCCCCTAGAGTAGAAATTCACTCAGCCATTGATTTTTGTTTAGTAGACTGTCTGATGAAATAGGGTTGTGTTTCTCCGTTTGTCAAAAGACCTTGTCAAAAGAGTGATTTGGTGGTTCCATTGTTAGTACATAGAAATCAGTTCTATCCTGTGTAAGATCAGCATTTCCTTAGAGTTATAAATATCATTTGTAATATTGTCTTAAGGACATATGTCTACAACCACCCATTTTGCTGCTGTAGGAAAAAAATCACGTAGCAAGTGATTTTTATTTTATGTTGTTGTTCAAATCATAATCACAAAGATCCCTGAAAGAGTTTATTTACCTCTGTTCTTTTCTCATTCTACCTTTGCAGCTAGAATGTTGAGCTTCTATGGTTTTTTTTGTTTGTTTGTTTTTTGTTTTTTTGATGGGGGAAGTTTATTTTGTGGCTTTGGATGACTAGAACAAGAAGGGCTTCTCTATTAAGGATATTAAGGAGTACAGCATAGAAATATAAAATAATATGGGGTTGATAAGGGTGTCCCTATAATTAGAAAGAATCTCCCATACCTGAAGGCTATGAAATAACCAGAACTAATATAGCAGGTACCTGGTGATGGAGTGCTTTTATTGACTATAACTGGACATGGAGAAGGTTGGGAAATAGGGTAGTTCTTATTTCAGGAACATTTTGGGAGTTACCAGTGAAGGGACTGAAAACGGGTGGATTGGTGGGGAGAAAGGGATAATGGCTTTGAATGTTTCCTGCATCTCCTGTACACCCGCTAGTAACCTGGGGGCTTTAGATTCCGTTTTTTTTTTTTTTTTTTTACTTTTTTTTGAGTATCGAATAGGGTATGCTAATCGAATTCCTGAAGTGCTATAGCATTCTGCATTGTAAGATCTCTGATCTCCTTGGGGGGTGTAAGGGGGAATGCACAGGGGAGAATATTGGTAGCAAATGAGAGTCAAAGGGGAGCTGAGATCTTGATTTTCTTCTTGGGAATGGCTCAGTTGTTAGGATGAAGGAGGACAACACATGAAAGGCAATAGGTGCTGAGTCTCTTACAAAGACTCTTACTGCTAGGTGTGCTCCGTCCCTATCATAACTCAGCCAGTTTTCCTTTGCACACACAGTGGTGCTTACACTTTTCACATAACTGTTGACCTTTTGGGGTTTTCATCTTCCTTTGAAGAAACATCTTCGGTATCTCTGTGACAGTCTTTCTCTAACCTTCGAAATGATGATTGTCAATCCTGCTTTTTAAAAATAAGTGTGAAAACCTCATGCTTTCCATTCATGGTCCTGAACTTGGAAAATAGTTTTTCCCCCTCAAATATAGTTACACTACTGACTTTCCTTTTCCAAATTGCTGTATATTAACTTACTCATTTAACAAGAATTTACAGGACACCTCTATTATGTGCTAAAAACTGCTAAAGAGAACTCTTATGTACTTTCTCCATACACCATAATCACTGCTTTGAGGAAGTCACCTGTTGATATCCCCTAAAAGATTCCTTTTGAGTTGGAGGGGCACAACAGTCTGTAGATTCACACTGAATTTTATTTGTATTAAGGATATACTTGTCCTTATTCTCTCTTTAGCAAAAATAGCTATATGTGATTTCTCTTGGATGTTTGGGAGAATCTGAATTAAAGACTCTGCAGATGTAAATTTCTTCTTCTCAGTTCTAGCAAAGGAACTAATCTTAATCTTGTTTTATCATAATTCTAGAAGAGATGGGGAGGGTAGAGATTAGCCAATACAGCGTTTTTCAAAATGTGATTCTTCTTGAGGATTTCTTGCTAAATTTCAGAACTTTCTGTACAACTCCATTTTGCTTTGTTGCTAGAGAGCTTAGAAAGCTGGAAGTAAAATAGGTATACAATGTTTTAAAGATTTAAAGAGCTTGAAATGGTAGACTGCAACCAGAGGTAGCACTAAAGAGAGCTATCCTTCTTCTTTTGAGATTTCTTCTTGCGGTATTAGGGACCTTGTCCGGAAAGTTGTTTGGCTCTCCTTAAAATTATTCTGCAAGGGTTAGACACACAGGATGCCCCTTGCCTGGCCATATTCAGGAATGCTTGGTATAATACATAAGAACAGAATAATCAGGATTGAACCAGACCTATTTAGCATGGTAAGATTGATCAAATACTTTTAGTAGAGCCTTTCATAGAGAAAGAAATGGCTTTGGAAAGTCATAATCAAAATCTATTAAAAGTGATACCCTTTTGTTTGCTTCTTAAATAAAAGGCTCTGTATTATTCGTCCTTTCCCAAAATGCTTCTTAGTTTGATATTATAGGTTCTTACTCTGTTATACTGTAGAAAGAAGTCCACTTGCCTTTTAACGTGGTGCTTAACCCTTTGTAATCATTTGTTGAATTCCTTTCTTAAGATGCAAGAACCTAGAATAGAATAAAATTCTATTCAGGTAAAATTAAAATTATTGGGACTTGACTTTAGAGATTGCCAATAATTTCAATTCTGTCATGTTATTCTTATTCCATAATTATTTATAGAACTAGTAGACTCTAAGGGGAAAGAAATGACCTGAAACACAGGTAGTTTGGGGAGGGTGCTAGGATAGTCATTTGCTGGAGTTCTTCTCATTGTCTGGGTTTGTCAAATAGACGTTTCTAACTAGCTTATTGTTAGAAAAGAATTCAAGATTTAAATATATTAAAAACGCCTTTTGGTTTTCTTCCAGTCAGTATTGACTTCCTAATGGACAAGTATTTTATTTATTATTTTCTAAATATTCTTTTAATTTTAAAGTTAATGGGAAAAAAGCCAAATTTCAGAGCTATCCCTGGCTACATTTGCAACATGCCTATAATTGCTTAACTAGGCGAAAAATGAATGGGGCCTGATTGTAGATTGTTAATCTCATAAAACTGATTCTTGGGTTGATGGTGTACCAGAGACACAATCCTGTCATCTGGTCTCAGTCAAATGTGGTAGTAATCTTTTGGGTTTTGTTTGATTGTGTTGGTGGTGTTGTTGTTGTTCTGTGTTTTTCCATTTCTGTTTTGAGTTTTGCTTTGTTCCTCACTGGTTTCTGATACCTCTCCCCTTCCTCCCTTCCCCCTACCCTTTTAAAACTGCCTTTCTTTTGGCCATTTCTGTGCCTTGACTCACATTTTGGTCTCCGTACAGTCTGTTCCTTATTTCTCTAGTGGTTGCAGCTTCTGAGCTAACAGAATGCTTCTGTCATGCTGTGTGTTTAAAGCCTTGATTTTACTGCTATCGTACAAAACTAAACTTGACGTGGCTGTTGGGCTGTTATTTACAGTTTATTTCTCTCTCTGCTGCACTGGTTAAAAGGACACTGTCAAGGTATTTTTTCATAATTTTTCAAATCATTTTCCTCACTGTTTCAAATAACCCATTAAAAGCTTGAAACTTAAATCTTTTCCTTTCAAAGATCCTCTCCATCATACATTCACACTGGTTTGTTGTTGTAGAGTTGCGCCTATATGTTGGGCTGGTGCCATTTGAGTTTTAGTCATTGAAAGCGCATGTAAAATGTCAGTTTTTTTGTGGGGGGCATGGGTGGACGAAAGGGGAAAGTGTAATGAATCAAGTGGGCTGCTCCGCAAACAGAGGGAAGAAACAAAAGGTCAAATTTGGTTTCTCTAACCTTGACAGTGTCCCTTTAAATATTTCTCTACCACACACCCTGGACCCCAGTTTATTGAGCCTGAGTGCTACGTCCTTTTTCAGTATGAACTTCCCCATGTAACTGGCACCCTAGCTGCAGAGATTAAAGCTTGTCCGAAGCAAGCCATCCATTGGACACTGGAATAGCTTTAATCTGTGCCACTTGCACACTTGAGTATAGGCACTTTCTGCCCTATCATAGAGGTGTATGTGATTGTGTCCCTCTTGTTGCTATAGTATCTTCTGGCCAGGCATTTTAGAAGCCACTTTTTTGTTCTCCAAGAGAAGTCTTGCACGTTGCATCTATGATTGGTTAAGGTCTCCCAAGTGCCTCGATTTCATGTTGAAATGTAATTGTTTCCTTTCTAAAAGGAGCACCCAAATTAGACTTTTAGAACAATCTTCTGTCTCATCATTATAGGAATTGCACTAGAAATAGCAAGTTTCTGAGCAAAATTTTAGCATTGTTTGAGATGCTCTGTATATTACCATCACATATCACATTGGGGAAGAAAGGTGAGAAAGTGAAATTCCTGACAAAGTCTCTTCCTTTAACTCTCATAGCTGTGTAATAAAAACAAATAGGATGTCACCAAGAGCTCTTTTTTTGGCTGTAGAATTGAATGGCTAGGTTGGATGTTTTGATGCATCAAGTCTCAAGTACCACCTTGATACATAAATGGCACCAAGTATCCAAAGCCTCATTCTCTAACTCATTTCTCAATACAAACCAGAATAACCTTAGGGATTTAGATTTTCTTTAGGCTATGGGTGATTATCTAATTCATAAAGCTATCCTGATCTCTTCCTTGTATATAGTCAAGAATTTGATACTTTAAAAATGATTTTGATTAAATCAGGTATAGTGTCTGTCATGTTTACAGTTCCAGAGGAGAGTTGCAGTCCTTTTCTCTTCCTTTTTTTGGGGGGAGGGAGTGGGGTGGACAGTGCAGATTACCCTGCTTGCTAGATTCTTTTTAACACACAATAGAGTTAATTGTGTGATCAGAGAAAGAGCAGAGGCTTGGAAATCATCTGTTTAGTTGGGAAGAGCAAAAATTAAGGTGTTTCAAATAAGAAATAGAGTCTTACTGTGATGATTTTGTCAGTAATTATTTACCTCCTCAGTTGCAGGGATTAGTACAGCTTATTTTAATGTTTTGTTTTTGTGTTACCAATTTTAGATTGACTATAAAGTGAACTTCTGAATTTTGAATCCCATTTCCCATTTGTTGCCCAGCTTATGGCAAAGGCTTGCCTTAGACATGCCTTTTTCCTTCTCATGCTGCTGCCGTGAATGAATTCAGCGATGGGATTGCAGATACAGTTCACTTGGAAGCCAGACCAAGCAGAGGGATGCTTGTCAACTAAGTGATGGTATCTGTAGGCAGGAACACAGCATGGCCCAGAATTTTGGGCTTGTAGCTTATGACCTGCTTTTGTCCTCGGTTCCCTTCATCCACCACAGCGAAGAGTCAGACTTCTGGTCCTTCAGTTACTCATAGTCTCTCTAGGAGCTTTGGACATTCAACTCTCAACTTGATGGTGCTGTAAAACATTACTGCTCTGCAAAAGAATAAAGGTTCTAGTGTGTTCTTATTAACTAGCCATGAACTTTACTTCTCTTGCCCCTACTCCCACTTGAAATTCTGTCATCTTTGAGGGGAACCAGATAACCTTGGGCCCCACCCTTACTCTGGAAGGTCCTCAGGTGTGTTGACAGTTTCTGTTTTCTGGGACTTTTCTAGTGAATCGTTTGCATGTCAGCCCAGCTTAGCTCAGTGCATGTCAGCTCAGTGCCCCTTGTGCTCCATGTGACTTCAGTTAGCACTAGTGCAAATCTTGCGGCTATTAACAGACCTGGAGTGCCTGGTCTGAAGGCAAACGTGGGAGAAGAGGGAAGTATCAGTGCCAAAACATTTCATGTCTCATTTAAATGGATTTGACCACTTCATAGAAAAGAAAATCCAAATCATTGTCCTCAAAGGTTTCCCCTTTGAGTTACATATTTTGACCTTTGTAAACTGTAGAGCATTTGTATTTTCATTGATTGTTATATCTAGTCTTGTATAAGGACCAACTCTGCTATACTTCGGATTTTCAGGTTCCTAAAGAGAAAGATGAAATGGTAGAGCAAGAGTTTAACCGGTTACTAGAAGCTACATCTTACCTTAGTCATCAACTAGACTTCAATGTCCTCAATAATAAGCCTGTGTCCCTTGGCCAGGCATTGGAAGTTGTCATTCAGTAAGTACTTTGATACTGTTTATTGTACAGTAAATTCCATGTAAAGATTTGCTATTTATGTTTTAAGTTTTCAACAAGTCTTAAGAGCTAGTTTCCACTTATTTTCATGGGTAAACCATGAAAACATTTAAAATAATTGCAAAATCTTTCAGGCCTCTCTCAATTCTGAATCATTGCCTGTTATGGTATTGGTGAATGTATTTAACATAGCCTAGAAAATAATTTGCCAATAGTCAACTTCCTTGTTCCTAAACATCAGAAGTTTCAGTGAGTCTTGATGCCCTCGGTTGTGTTAGATGGGCACCTGTCTCTTGCTGCAGTGCTATGTGGCTGGGTTATACATACTGTGTCTCTTAGGTTACAAGAAAAGCACGTCAAAGATGAGCAGATTGAACACTGGAAGAAGATAGTGAAAACTCAGGAAGAATTGAAAGAACTTCTTAATAAGGTGAAATTTTGTATTCATAGCTGATTAAGTTTCAATAGGTGAAAAAAAAAAATCTTTTTTTTTTTTTTTCCCCCCAAGACAGAGACTCACTTTGTCACCCTTGGTAGGGTGCTATGGTGGCATAGCTCACAGCAACCTCAAACTCTTGGGCTCAAGCATCCTCTTGCCTCAGCCTCCTGAGTAGCTGGAACTACAGGCGCCCACCACGATGCCTGGCTGGTTTTTAGAGATTGGATCTCGCTCTTACTCAATTCTCCCACCTCGGGAGTTCAAGCCTCAGCTTCCCAGACTGCTGGGATTACAGGCATGAACCACCACGCCTGGCCTGGGGAAAACTCTTTTTTTTTTTTTTTTTTTTTAAATGAGAGAGAGCCTCAAGCTGTCACCCTGGATAGAGTGCTGTGGCATCACAGCTCAGAGCAACCTCCAGTTCCTGGGCCAGGAATCTCTTGCCTCCGCCTCCCAAGTGTCTGGGACTACAGGCATCCGCCACAATGCCCGGCCATTTTTTGGTTGTAGCCGTCATTGTTGTTCGGCGGGCCCAGGCTGGATTGGAACCCACCAGCTCAGGTGTACGTGGCTGGTGCCTTAGCCACTTGAGCCACAGGCACCAAACCAGGAAAAATCTTTTGATTTAGAAATTTAAAAAGCATTTCTGGGTTTCTTTTCTGCATGGAAGGGAAGGCCAGCATAGCTGGAATTCAGTTGTAAGAAAATAATGACTGGTGGCTCAGCACCCATAGCTCAGCAGTTAAGGCGCCATCCACATACACTGTCCTTGGGTGTGTTAGATGGGTAAGTTTGAACCCAGCTCGGGCCTGCTAAACAATGACAACTGCAACAACAACAACAAAAATAGCTGGGCATTGTTGTGGGTGCCTGTCCAAGAGTTAGAGGTTGCTATGAGCTGTGACACCATGGCGCTCTACTGAGGGTGATATAGTGAGACTCTGTCTCAAAAAAAAAAAAGAAAAGAAAGAAAATAATGACTAGGGAAAGGCATTGTTTTATCTGTCAGTCTTTCAGGATAGCACTATTGATACATTGTTGCCAGGGAAAATAGACTTTTCCTCTGCATTCAGGTTTGCTTTAGCCATCCCAGTGCCTTTGGCTGGCTGAATTCTGGGATCCGCAGGAGATAGCCATACTAGAGGCAAGTTCTCACTCATATAGACCAGCAAACCAGCAGCCAGTTCATTGCCATTGTAATTTCTCCAAAAGTGCCACATCCTCTACCTCCATTCCCTAGCATGTCTGTTGAGGGCTCTTCTACCACCTTCTACAGCCTCAGCTCCAGAGCATTAAGTCAGCCATTTGTTTCTCCTCATCTTGCCAGCTGCAAACACATTATTAGCTGAGGGAGCAAATAGCCCAGGGCGAAGTGGGTGGGCAAGTGACTATAATACACACTCTGAGTGTGTGTGCCTTGCAACTAGGCCCTCCCCTCACTCTCACTGTGCCTCGTCTCTTCCTGCTGTCGGTAGGAGGTCTCCTGCTCACCATCTCCATGGGTTGTAGTAGAGATAGAATGGGAAGAGTGACTTGAGCACTACCACCTGGCAAGATATCTGTGGGGCCCAGTCTCAGCCTTTACCTGTCACCTAGTCGTTGTGTAGTAGCATCAGAAACCTGAAAAAAATAACATTAGAAATGGTTCCTTGGCTCGGCGCCTGTGGCTCAGCGGGCTAAGGCGCCAGCCACGTACACCTGAGCTGGTAGGTTCGAATCCAGCCCGGCCCGCTGAACAAGGATGGCTGCAACCAAAAAATAGCTGGGCATTGGGACGGGCTCCTGTAGTCCCAGCTACTTGGGAGGCGGAGGCAGGAGACTTGCTTGAGCCCAGGAATTGGAGGTTGCCGTGAGCTGTGATGCAACAGCACTCTATCCAGGGTGACAGCTTGAGGCTCTGTCTCAAAAAAAAAAGATAATTTGTTTCCCAAAATAAGTTTAAGTTAAATCGGTGGTACTTTGTTTTGGTGGAAATTAATTCAATTAATTTATTTATTTATTTTCAGTTGTTTTGGCTGGGGCCAGGTTTGAACCCACCACCTCCAATGCCGGTGCCCTACTCCTTGAGCCACAAGTGCCGCCCATTAAATTTATTTTAATACTGGGGAAAGGGGTTGTTTTGTTTCCTTTTTGGTTTTTTCTTTTCTTGTTTTTTGGTTTTTTTTTTTTTTTGAGACAGTCTCACTATGTCACCCTTAGAGTGCAGTGGCCTCACAGCAACTTTCAACTCTTGGGCTTACACGATTCTCTTGCTTCAGCTTCCCAAGTAGCTGGGACTATAGGTGCCTGCCACAACAGCCGGCTATGTTTTTTCTGTTGTTGTTGTAGTTGTCATTGTTGTTTATCAGGCCCGGGCTGGGTTCGAACCTGCCAGCTCCGGTGTATGTGGCTGGCACCCTACATTGAGCTACAGATGCTGAGCCTGTTTTGTTTGTTTTTAATGGATACTTCTTGCCTTTTTTAATTTTGGAAAATACGGTCTTATTTATCTGATAGTGTTGTGATACTTCTGTGTTAAGCCCCGTAGGATTTTTTTCCTATTTCCCAAATGGCATGATGTAGATTAGAATAGGTATTTAAGAATTTCAAATGTGGGGCATTGCACCCCCATTTTGGTGTGATAACAGTTTGAGGGAGGAGCCAAACCCAGGAGTACATGTGATTTGAGGATGAATTACATTGCTACCTGAAATGTACATTTGTTCTTTTCCCTCTAAGATGGTAAATTTGAAAGAGAAAATTAAAGAACTCCATCAGCAATACAAAGAAGCATCTGAAGTAAAGCCGCCTAGAGATATTACTGCTGAGTTCTTAGTGAAAAGCAAACACAGGGATCTGACTGCCCTTTGCAAGGTACGATAGACCTAAATGCCTAACTGGTTTGACTTGGAATCCTAAGAAAGTGCAGATCTGGTGAATTTGGAAAAGAAAGAGCCACTAGCCAATCACGAGTGCCTATAGTATGAAAATAGGGTTTGGTACACAAGGGACCATAGGAACTTAATGAGTTGGTTTGGTTTGAGAATGCTTCTCTCATAGAGTTTCATCATTTTGCGCTTACTTAAATCTCAGGTTAGTCTTCTGAGTGCTTATCTCAGCGCTAGGGATACATGATAAATAGGAGGGAAATGGTAGTTGCTATTATTTTTTATCCTAAATTTGTAGCCCATTAATGTGTTTCCTTTATTTTCTCCTGCATGTCCCCCCCCCCATCCCCCATTATCCCAATCTCATTCTAGGCCCACCATTATAATTTTTTCCAAGAATAAAAATCCCTGAATTCTGACGCCAGCCTTAAATTGAGCCACACTTCCTATATGTGATCTGAGTAGGAAATATGATCCAGACCCTGTAGCTTGTGGTATAAAGAAACTAGGTAGATACCTGATGCTTCTGGATTGATCACATTCACTTAATTTTATCAGGAATATGATGAATTAGCTGAAACACAAGGAAAGCTAGAAGAAAAACTTCAAGAATTGGAAGCCAATCCCCCAAGGTAAGGAAAACACATAAATATTCTTTCTGTGTTAGATTTAGGAGGAAAGTTATAAAGCATAGTGGGCTTTTATTTTTATCCACTGACTTTTAAATTATTTAATAAATGAAAAATATCTGAATATATGACTACTTGTAAGGTTTGCACATCTACTACTAGATTATAGTAGTAGTATGTAGTATAATCTAGTAGTAGATTTAGAAACCTACTTTGATATTTTAATGTGTGAGAGGGTCCCAGGTACCTAAACAGATTGTTTTTAAAGAGAATAGCCTTTGTCTGTAAGATCCAGTATTTGGATGAGGACGTAGTAGACAGATACTGTCCTCTTTGAGTGGGGTAGAAGATGCTGTTGTTTTAAATTTCCATAATTCTGGGGACTGGGAAGGCTTTATACTTTCTTTCCATTTGACAGTGAATGCTGGTCGCATGTTTGATATGTTTCCAATCTGTGTAGCTCTCCTTTGTTTTGCACCCTTAGAGTGCAAACAGTTAGAGATGTTCCACATCCTTTCTTTAAAGTCTGTGCCTTATTTTAAGATGTAAAATTGTTTTTTTTACAGCTACCAAGCTTTTATAATACAAGGTGACTTAGTATGAAGAAGTCTCTGTTTTTTGTTTTTTGTTTTTTTTTTGCAGTTTTTGGCCGGGGCTGGGTTTGAACCCACCACCTATGGCATATGGGGCCAGCACCCTACTCACTGAACCACAGGCACTGCCCTCTCTTTTTTTTTTTTTTTTAAGCAGACAAATGAGTCCTAACTATAATTTGCTGTATGTATTGGGCTTAGCACTTCTTTAGGCACCAGAGATAAAGAGGTTGCTAGGACAGATAAGACCCTGCTTTTTGACTTACAATTTCTTCACATAAGGAATAGTCCCAGTTTAGGATCCAACATAGTTATTGAGATTACTCATGTTAACTCACTGAAAATAGTATTAATAGTTATGTCTTCTAATAATTCTCTGTTCCCTTATTCTTCTTTTGTAGTGATGTATATCTCTCATCAAGAGACAGACAAATACTTGATTGGCATTTTGCAAATCTTGAATTTGCTAATGCCACACCTCTCTCTACCCTTTCCCTTAAACACTGGGATCAGGTAAATTTCTTTTGTCATTTTTGCCGTATGTGTCTTTGAAAGGACTTGTAAGAGAAAATGTTAATTTTGTGTATGTTTGTTTTTAAAAAGCTTTCATAAGAGATATCATTTAGATAACATAGAGTGAAATTCACCCCTTTTATTTATTTATTTATTTTAAGAGACAGAGTCTCACTTTATTGCCCTCGGTAGAGTGCCATAGCATCACGGCTCACAGCAATCTCTAATTCCTGGGCTTAGGTGATTCTCTTGTCTCAGCCTCCCAAGTAGCTGGGACAACAGGCGCCCACCACAATGCCCAGCTGTTTTTTTTTTGGTTGCAGTTTGGTTGGGGCCGAGTTTGAACCTGCCACCCTCGGTATATGGGGCCGGCGCTCTACCCACTGAACCATAGGTGCCGCCCCAAATTCACCCCTTTCAAATTAACAGTTTGTTGATTTGCCAGACTAAGTCATGAGCCACCACCACAATCAAGATCTAGAACAAACTTTAATCATCCTGAAAAGTTCTTTCATACCCCCTTTCAGTTAATTATTCATTCTCTGGCTTCTGACTCTGAACAACCACTGATTTACTTTCTATGAGCTTACCTATTATACAATTTCATATAAATTGCATCATACAGTGCATAACCTGTTGTGTATGTGACTTATTTCTCTTAGCATGATGTTTGTGAGGTGTGCATGAAGTTTTTGAAATTCGTCTTTGTTGTTTCGTATATCAATAGTTCCTTTTTATTATTTACTAATAAATTCCGTTGTATGGATATACCACAGATTGTTTATCCATTTATTCACTGGTGCATTGATAACACATTTGGGTTGTTTCCTTTATTTGTTAATAAAACTGCTTAACGTTTATGTCTTTCTCTTGGGTAAATACCTAGTAGTAGAATTGCTGAGTATTACAGAAAGTAGATTTCCAAACTATTTTCCAAATTGTCAGTTCCCACTAGCAGTGTGTGAAAGTTCTATATACTCCAAGTCTTCACCAATACTTGGTAACATTTTAAAATGTTAGCCATTCTAGGCTAACAAACATACGAAAAAATGCTCATCATCCCTAATTATTAGAGAAATGCAAATCAAAACTACCCTAAGATACCATCTAACCCCAGTGAGAATGGCCCACATCACGAAATCTCAAAACTGCAGACACTGGTGTGGATGTGGAGAGAAGGGAACACTTTTACACTGCTGGTGGGACTGCAAACTGATACAACCTTTTTAGAAGGAAGTATGGAGATCTCTCAAAGAACTCAAGTTAGACCTCCCAATTGATCCTGCAATCCCATTACTGGGCATCTACCCAGAAGGAAAAAAAATCCTTTTATCATAAGGACACTTGCACTAGACTGTTTATTGCAGCTCAATTTACAATCACCAAAATGTGGAAACAGCCTAAATGCCCACCAACCCAGGAATGGATTAACAAGCTGTGGTATATGTATACTATGGAATACTATTCAGCCGTTAGAAAAAATGGAGACTTTATAGCCTTTGTATTAACCTGGATGGAAGTGGAACACATTATTCTTAGTAAAGCATCACAAGAATGGAGAAGCATGAATC
>CAUYON010178956.1:0-28254 GCA_963573935.1 Arctocebus calabarensis
AACTGAAAAGCTTCTGTACAGCTAAGGAGATAACAGCCAAAGCAAATAGACAACCAACACAATGGGAAAGGATATTTGCATATTTTGAATCAGACAAAAGCTTGATAACTAGGATCTATAGAGAACTCAAATTAATCCACATGAAAAAAGCCAACAATCTCACTTATCAATGAGCAAGAGACATGAATAGAACCTTTTCTAAAGAAGACAGACGAATGGTTAGCAAACATATAAAAAGTAATCGTCATCCCTAATTATTAGAGAAATGCAAATCAAAATCACCCTGAGATACTACCTAACTCCAGTGATAATGGCCCACATCACAAAATCTCAAAACTGCAGATGCTGCTGTGGATGTGGAGAGAAAGGAACAGTTTACACTGCTGGTGGGAGTGCAGACCGATACAACCTTTTTGGAAGGAAGTATGGAGAACTCTCAAAGAACTCAAGCCACACCTCCCATTTGAACCTGCAATCCCATTACTGGGCATCTACCCGGAAGGAAAAAAATCCTTTTATCATAAGGACACTTGTACTAGCCTGTTTGTCTTAGCTCAATTTACAATCGCCAAAATGTGGAAACAGCCTAAATACCCACCAATACAGGAATGGATTAGCAAGCTGTGGTATATGTACACCATGGAATACTATTCAGCCATTAAAAAAATGGGGACTTTACAGCCTTTGTATTAACCTGGATGGAAGTGGAACACATTATTCTTAGTAAAGGATCACAAGAAGGGAGAAGCATGAATCCCGTGTACTCAATTTTGATATGAGGACAATTAATGACCTAGTACACAGTGGTGGGGGAAGGGGAGAACAGAGAGAGAAAGAAGGAGGGAAGGGTGGGAGAAGGAAGAGCAGAGAGAGGGAAGGAGGGTGGGAGGGGGTCTTGGTTTGTGACACACCTTTTGGGGGCAAGACCCAAGTATAAGAGGGACTTTACCTAACAAATGCAATCAGTGTAACATGGTTTCTTGTACCCTGAACGAATCCCTAACAATAGTAATAATGAAAAAAACGCCTTGCCTGTTGATTTCCATTTAGATTTGAGGCCTGCCTTGTGGTTTGCCCACTCATTGATCCTGCTGGTATTTGTGTTTCTCACAGCTCCAAGAGGGGCGTGACTCTCTCACTCTTTGGGAGTTTTTTATTCCAGAGTTTAGATGGTGGGGGGAAGTGCTTCTGAATCATAATGTGTAGCAGAACCCATGGAGTCCTTAAAAAAATTAACGGCTTTATTGAGATATAATTTACACACCACACAACATATCCATTTAAAGTGTGTACTTTAACGGTTTTGTGTAATCTCAGTTTCACGACCACCGTCAATCACACAACTTACAACATTTTCTTCACCTCCACAAGAAACCTCACACTCACATTAGCAGTCACTTCCCATTCTTCCCTGATCCCTCATCCTTTGGCCACCACAAAATACTCCCTGCCTCTATAAATTTGCTTATGGTGAACATTTTACATGAATGCTTATATTTGAGAAGGTTATTAAATACTCTGAACCTCAGTTTCTCTTGGGAAATGGTATAATAATATCTAGCCCATGTGACTGTTATGAGGATGAAGTGAGATCCACGTATATAAAGCGCCTGGACCTAGAGCATTAGTTTCCTTTGCACACTACTTTTCTGAGAGTTGTGGGAGGAATTATTCGTAAGGGTTTGAAGGCTGTGATTCATTCACCACTCAGTGTGGATTATAGATGCAAGAATACAGGGCGAGGTGTGATGGCTCATGCCTGTAATCCCAGCACTCTGGGAGGCTTAGGTGGATAGATTTCTTGAGCTCAGGAGTTCAAGACTAGCTTGAGCAAAAGGAAGACCCCTGTATCTACTAAAAGGAAATTAACTGAATGTTGTGGCAGGCACCCGTAGCCCCAGCTACTCTGGAGGCTGACACAGAAGGATTGCTTGAGCACAGAAGTTTGAGGCTGTTGGGTGTTATAATGGTAAGACACTGGCCTCGGCCAACAAACTGAGACTGTGGAGGGGGAGAGAGAGAGAGAGAGAGAGAGAAATACAGACTTTCTCAAAGGGTGAGGTTTACACTCTTGGGTGTAAACAGGACTTTCTGTTTGGTTAAAGAAGGTGGCAGTATCAGTCTGTTTCAGAATGTGAACATTGGTGCTGTAAGATACTGATGTTGATTGATTGTGGTTGGTGAGTAAAGAGTAGCGATTCAGAGACTTAATTTCATGATGGAAGGACAGTACAAAACCAAATCTCCATGACTAGCACAGTGCTCCACAGAGAGTCAAGGAGTAAGTTGGACACAGAGAATTCCACACTGCTCCAAAGCTGTTTTGGCTGTGCAGTAGGTAGTTTGTGAACAGGAATTCCAATCTCATTCCCCTTGATTACTTTCTGATCATGCTTTGACATTCCAACTCTAATTAGATTCAACTCTAAGGTCTGAATGGTCAGTCACAGACATTTAAACTGGAAGTGAATTTACAGATCATGTAGCTCAACCCTATTAATAACTTAGGATGATTAGGGTGTGAGATGCTAGTTAATGATGCTGCTAGGACAGTGGTCAGTCCCTAACCTTTATGACACCAGGGACCAGTTTCACGACAGACAATTTTTCCATGAATCGGGTGGAGTGGGTGGTTTCGAGATGATTTAGGTGCATTACATTTATTGTGCACTTTATTTCTATTATTATTACATTGCAGTATATAATAAAATAATTGTACAACTCACTATAATGTAGAATCAGTGAGCGTTCTGAGCTTGTTTTCCTGCAACTAGACAGTCCCATCTGGGGCAAATGGGAGACAGTGACAGGTAAGGCTTGGTTTGCTTGCCTGCACTGTGTGGCCTGGTTCCTAACAGGTTGTGGACTGGCACTGGTCCTTGGCCAGAGGGTTGGGCACCACCGTATTAGGAGGTCTGTAGGCTCATGACTTACTCTTTGTTCCCAGCTCTGTCCCTGACCTCATAGGAGGGTCTTGGTGAGCATTTGACCTTTTAATCTTCTTTTGAAGTCATTTCCCTCCATCACCCCTACTGCTCTGCTTGCTGCAGACATGGAAGGTTCACTAAGGCCTTGAGGCACTCATGCAAGATCACAAGAGAAAGAAATCCATAAGGCATGTAGCATTTGGGGTCAGGTTGGCCTTTAACGTTTGCCTAGAGAAATGGAACTGGCACCTTGGGGCTGGTGGAATTCAAGATGCTCTGGCTGAAGATTCAGAAGTATCTGGTAACTCTCCTCTTCCTCCGGGCATCCTCTGGGCTCTGGCCCCTCTCCTCTGTTTTAACCCTCCCTGACATTCATTTCTGGTCTATTTTGGATTATAATCTGACCAAATCCTTAATCATGGTCAAAACTGCAAAATCTGAGCTCGTTGTTTAGGAAGGAACAAGAGGCCACTAGAAACTCTCCCCCCCGGGTGGCGCCTGTGGCTCACAGGAGTAGGGCACTGGCCCCATATGCCGGAGGTGGTGGGTTCAAACCCAGTCCCGGCCAGAAATTGCAAAAAAAGCAACTCTTCCCCCAGCCCTTTGCACAGGAAGTCCTGTCATTCAGATGGCAGATGGTCCAGCACTGGTCAGCCCATTATCCTTGCTCTGAAAGCTTCTTGGGAGAAGTCAGTGGGGTCTCACCTCTCCTGTATCTCTGGCCTTTCAGGGAAACATGAGGGTGGAGGGAGATGGTTCTGGCAGGGGTGTAGGGATTGTGAATGATTGTTTCTACTTAGAGTTTCTTATGCTTTAGGAGATCTATCGAGAAACGGATCATAACCACATGGGCACCATCAATGCCCATGATATGAGGACAGCTCTCAAGAAGGCAGGTGAGGAGACATCCCATAGACAAGGTCTTGGGACCCAGATGGGCCATTTTAAATCATTATTCTCATTATAATGATGCTGATAAACATCATTGGTTGGTGGTTATTTTATGTTCAATATCAGTGTGATGAGAAAGCTTCGTAGAGGGCCTTTCCTTTGCAGGAAGGAGAGAAGTCTCTGAATTCTATATAGCTTAACTCTTTAGAATTTTTTCAACAGCTCTACTTGTTACTGGGTAGATGACAGAAATTACAGAGTATGGGGCTATGAAGGAGATGGGTAGGGGACACCAACAGGCTTCCCTTACCTTCTCTGCTTTCACTTGCCGTGGCTAATGCATCCCCGGCTGAGTTAGTGGGGGTGCTGGTGTTGGACCACAGTTGAGGATAATCCTGGCAAGGACTGTGTAAGAGGAGAGGGAGTGGATGACTGGACATCTCTAGGACCCCCTGGAGAAGAAGGAAGAGTCAGCCCTGGTTTGTAGATTTATACAGAACCTTAGAAGGGCCCCTCTGATGTCAGCTCCATGAATTTTGACCAGAGGCAATGCTGAGTCCTGCACTCCACCTGTAACCCAGGCCCTTCTACCCTCAGGTTTCACCCTCAACAACCAGGTGCAGCAGACCATCGCTGTGCGGTATGCATGCAGCAAGCTTGGCATTGACTTTGACAGCTTTGTTGCTTGTATGATCCGTCTGGAGACCCTCTTCAGTGAGTCACCCTATCCTCTAACCCCACCCCATTGTTCCTGAGCTACAGGAAGTGGCAGGGCAGGGCCAGGAGGCAGAACCTTGATTTTAGGAGGCCAAGGGGTTCAAGAAACCGTGGATGGGGTTCTGAAACTGTGGTGCCCCGTAGCAAGGGCAGGAAGAAATTGAAGGGAATGCAGATGTCTAAGCTGGCTGGACCTAAGGTCTGCAGCTACTCTTTCTTGGAGATTTAAAAAGCTGCCATCCAGATATTGTGCATCTGCTGTGTGCAGTCCCTATACTGAGATGACTGACTCCCACCGTGGTGCTCAGAAGGTTTTAATGTTATTCATGTTTATGCTTCCACATTTTGAGAACACGTGTCACCTTCCAGTGAGAGGATCGGGGACCTCTCTGGAAGGCCCTATGTGTTCTTTGGCCACCTTGAGCCTTGAGACCAGACATCTCATAATGGAGGGGGGTTTCCTTCCACTGAGGGCTGGTAGGTGATGAGTTCTGATGAGTAAAGAAAGGGTCAGTTATCCAAGGGCAAAGCTAAGGGACAGGATTACCCACAAACAAGGCAACCGCTGTCTGTTCCACAGTCCCACCCTTGGTAGAATATTTGCAAAGTTTCTGACACAAAACTTCTGTGGGTGGAGATGCCCAAGGGACTGTTTCTGCTGGCACCTGGGTTTGTCCTTTTGGCCAGGGGAACACCTGCGGCCAACAAGGTTCATCCTGGGCCCTGGGTACAGATGGAGCTCTTCGAGGTCCCCGAGGCTAGGTGGGGGCTGAGGGGGAGGGTGAGCAGGGAAGAGGGAGGTGCCCAGGCTGGCACGGCGTGGACAGAAGCAGCTCTCCTGACTGTTCCAAAGCTTGGGAACAAGCTCTCTCTAATTTCATTCCTTCTCTGGCATTTTAGAACTGTTCAGACTTCTGGACAAGGACCAGGATGGCACCATTCAGCTTTCTCTGGCTGAGGTAAATGGCCTGAGGTTTGATGAACTGCTTGTTGGAGGTACTTAGAAATTTTTGGATGGTGTAAGTGCTTGAGTGGCGTTTATTCCTACTGACTGCCTTATTTCCACTTGAATTCCACACACATTCTGCATCATTAAGAGAGGAATGTGATCGTCTGCATGCAGTTTTCCAAGCATTTTTATTTATTATCTTTTTTTTTTTTGAGACAAAGTCTCACTCTGTCCCACTGGGTAAAGTGCCATGGTGTCCTAGTTCCCAGCAACCTCAAACTCTTGGGCTTGAGCAATCCTCTTGCCTCAGCTTCCCAAAAAGCTGGGACTGTAGGCGCCTTTCACAATGCCTGGCTATTTTTAGTAGAGATGGGGTCTTGCTGTTGCTCAGGTTGGGCTAGAACCCCTGAGCTCAAGCAATCCATTTGCCTTGGTCTCCAAGAGTACTAGAAATATAGGCATGAGCCCCCACAGGTGGCCTATTTATTATTTTCGTAATGATAAGGCAACAGCTACCCTTCAAATAATTTTAAAGATTCAAGCTTTTATCAATTGGGATGGAGTTGGAGGTGGTAGGCACCATTCCAAGTATCTGACTCCTTGGACCAGCTATTTTAAACTAACATATAAAAGGACACGGGAAACAAAAAATGAAATTGCAATAAGGTAGAAAGTAGACAAAATAAATGAGTGTTTTTACTGCATATAAGACACGCAGTGTTTTATGTAGAAAAAACCATAGGACTTTCCCTATGTGGGGCTGCAGTTTTGTACTGCAGATGCTCCACTGGCTGGAGGGGACAGCCGGAAGCGTGCAGGAGTCCCAGGGTCCAGGCTGGGAGAAGCACTGGCAGTAGAACCAGAGTACCGGGTTGCTGCTGCCCATGCCAAGTTGTTCAGGCCCAATCTCTTTCTTTTCTTCTCTAAAATGGATATGTCACTGGGCTCCTTTCTGTGGTCTGGGAAATGCCTTTTAAGAAACATATTTGTGGATTCTATCAGATACCTGGACAATAGAGTGAAACCTAAAAGAGAGAGAGAGTGTGTGTGTGTGAGGGTATATATACATAGACATCATATGATAACAGAAAAAATCCATATCTAGGAATATACACACATAGGAGAATATATATATATAAAATATATGGGGGATATACGTGTGTACACACACACACTCACACGCACACCCCTACCTCTTTTTGGGAACTCCTTTGAGTCTAAGTTGCATTTCTGTAATGCTCTGGCTTAGGAGCTAGTGACTTAGTTTAGGGCCTCCTTGCTCACCATGGTTGAACAAAGCACTCGCTGTTCACTGCAGGGTGGGGATAAAGGATGACGCTCTGGTGAGGCAAGAGGACCCGGGGGGACCCACGCCTGCTCCCTGAGAAGCTACAGGCTCACCCTTGTCTCTTCTTTGCAGTGGCTGTGCTGTGTGTTGGTCTGACCCAGGGTTTTGGACATCGGCGACACTCCCTGCTGCATCCCTGCTGGCCTCTTTTCTCCCCTTCTTTGCAATTCCCTCACTTATCCTCAAGTGGCACTCATTCGCCCGTGATTCATACCTTTCCTGCCTCTTGCTGTGTCCTGGGATCCTGGCCTGTCTCAGCAGCAGGCTGGGGAGCCCTGGTCCTCTGGCAGCACACCAACCTGTGAGCTGTTTCAGCTGAATCAGGGCCCAGTAGAGGAAAAGCGCGACCCAACTGCAAAACAGAAAATAAATAAAGAAAGAAAGTGTGGACCAGGACGGTTTCTTCCCTTCTCTAGTGGTATGTTAGCTATTGCACCCTGAGCTTCTGATGCTGTAGGAAAGATGTTCTTGGGAAATGACATAACTCCAACTGCTGAAAGATAGAAAATGTGGATTAATTTCTTGAAGGCAAGGCCTGCTATGGACCTCTGGGGGCTGCCTTCAAGGAAGGGGCCTAGGAAGGGTGCACGGATGGGCTACTGGGACAGTAGGGCTCCCCTTCTTACTTGCGGCAGGGGAAGCTGCTATATAGAGCTGACTGGACTTCTTACCTGACAAATAGCTAGAGGTGAAATGCAATTCGGGTTAGTTTTGCTCACAACTGAACACAGACATCTTTGTTGTTGCTGAGAAAATAAATGCACAGCTGGGCTCAGTGGCGGCTCATGCCTATAATCCCAGCACTCTGGGAGGCCAAGGTGGGTGGATTGCTTAAGTGCAGGAGTTCCAGACCAGCCTGAGCAAGAGCGAGACCCCATCTCTAAAAAAAAAAAATCAAAAAAGACAAGACCCAATAGAGAATGATGGGCAGGTTCTCAAATGAGAAGAAGAGGGAAAAGCTCAGGATGTCATCTCTTGGGGACTGGCTTTGCCATCACACCACTGCAGGGAAGGCTCAGTTAGTCTCATTGTGAAGAAGAGGAACATTTGTTTTATATTTGTGGATCCCAGAAGAAATGGGTCCTTCCCTGTCCAGTTAGGGGCATGAAGGTTGGGAGGACAAGTGCATGGCCCACCACCGTCCGGCTGCCTGCTCCTCTGGCCCACCTGATGTTGTTTGCCTGCTCATTGACGCACGGACTAGGTGCAAGCCTCCACCCTCTCTCATTCTTCACCGAATCCCATTCTCCATTGTACTCCTTTAGAAAGCACTGCAGACCAATTCTCCCCTAAATATAGAGTGATTTATTATCAACTTGCAACAAGTAGTTATATTTTGAAGCTCAACAGGTTCAACTACCTTAGGGAATAGTCTGGTAATTAAAATAAATTCAGTGTCATCACAAAATGTCATTTGCTTTGGGGCCTTGGGTCTCAGGTCTCAGGTCTTAGTCTTGTCTTGGGGACTCCTTAGCCATACAGCTCTCGAGCAGGCTAAAGATCCCAACAGGGCACAGCTTTCTTCTCATACACCTTAGAGTTTGCCGCACATGCTCTTCTCTTCCCCCCTGGTTCAGGCAGTGGGACATTCCCTTTTGGTGTGGAGTCTCCCCTGTCCCTGAGTATGGTTGCCTCCCTGGAGAATTCCTCCTGGGACCAGCAGCTGCCACAGCATCCTGAGTGTCCACCACAGACCCCACGCCACACTTGATTGGCTTGCTGGCTGGCCTGTCTGCCCTTTCTTATGGGACAGTCCTATGGCTGCAGAGATGGACTTTCCATAGTCTCCGCAGAGCCTGGAGCAATGCCTGGCACTATGCGGGTGCTCGTGGATAAGAGCTCTTTCCAGTGCAGATGCGAAGGTGCTGGGGAGCAGGCGTCCCCACCCGCTCCTTGCTTTTCTAGCAGAGAGGGTGCGTTTGCTCAGGCCCCTTCCATCACACAGCAGTGTCCGGCAACAGAAGCCTCCACAGGCACTACTTCTGACAGGAAGAGTCACCAAAGCTGAGTGTCTTGTCAGAAGTGGGGCTGAAGGGCTGTGAAGCTCTGGGAGAAGCACCTGGGGGTCTGCAGTGGACAGGCTCCCTCCCTAAGCTCCTCTCAACTCCTCAGTGGCAGGAGCAGAGGAAGCTGTGACTGCATCTGAACTGACTTCCCTGTCTGCAGGTCTTTGATTATGCAGAGAGCCCCAGGGAGCACTTGGATCCCCCCTTCTGTCAGGAAATAAACTGCTCAGTCAGGGGTTTAAGTCCAGCTGGGGGTCTCAGTTACTCTTCCCCTGTTGCACTCCAGGCCTCCCTGACCTTCAGAGCCAACTCATTTCACCTCTTAGAGATACCATTTATTTCCTCATTAGTGAACTTGCTGAAACACAGGACTCCACACAACCCCCAGACTCATCTGAGACTTCCTGGAACACAGAAGTCGACATTTAGGTGAGAGGCATTTGGCACATGCTGAATATTCTGGGTCATCCTACAGAAACAAGGCCATCTCAGCAAGTCCCCTTTCCTGCTGAGACTCATGAATTAGCTCTCTGCTCACATCCACCTGCCCAGGCAGGGCTTTGTGTAATTATGCACCATCACAGAGGCAGCTTTGAGCAGGGCTGGGAGAGTGAGGTTGGCAGCTCATTTGCAGGCAGACAAGAGGCTCTTCTCAGCCAGGGTCCTGATCCTGCAGGTTATGCACCATGGCCCAGCACAACTGGCACAGGGGCTCACTGCCCTCTGGGGGGGTGGTCTCGCTCTGGCTCTTTGGTTGGCTCCTCCGTCGCTCCTCTCTGGGCCAGCTGTTCTGAGCTGGGGCAAGTTCAACCTGTGAACTTCTCAATTGTCCAGCATCTTTGCAGCTTTGGATGTTCCAGTTCCCCGTGATCCCCTACCCTACAGATTGCTTCTAGACCTGGCTCCAGGACACGACTGTCTTGCCACACCCGAGCCCAGTAGGGACTTCAGACTCCTGATCAGTGTTAATCCTTTCCTTTGATTTACATATGGGCTTGGGTGATAACAGTTCACATCATTGACAGTGAATAACCAAGATGAAAGGATCCATTTGGAGGGAACTTGTCTGCTACCTTTTCTTTACACTTTGAGCCATGTGGTAGAACAAGTGCCATAGACTGCACATTTGTACTCACTCTAATTTATGTTAGATGCTGACCCCTAAAGTGAGGGCACCTTTGGGAGATGATTAGGCCATGAGGGTGGGGCCCTTGTGAATGGGATTAGTGCCTTTATAAAAGACCCTTATGAAAGCCCACCATATGAGGGCATAGAGAGAAGATAGTCATCTGTAAACCAGGAGGTGGGCCTCATAGATGCCACATCTTCTGGCACCTTGATCTTATACTTCTCAGCCTCCAAAACTGTGAGAAATAAATTTCTGTTGTTCATAAGCCACCTAGATTATAGTATTTTGTTATCCACGCATAGAAGCCAGAACAGGCTAAGACAACAAGGATGGAGAGAGGCAGCCTGCATATCCTCTGCCTTAGAGCCTGTCTGATGTGCAACATGCCACCTCTGAGCTCCCTCTCACTTGGCTTTGGTCTTTGGAAAGGATCACAGTAGTCACTTAACAGTGGCAGCTGCATGGAGAAGGAGGGACCGCTCACGGGGGAAAGGGTGATTATTTGGAGTTTTCAAGATGTGAAGACATATGCTGGCTCTCACAAATTTGGCAGGCCTTTGTACTTGGTTCACCAGTTAAGTGTAGGAATTTATGGGGGATGGAGATAAGTCAGAGGCCTTGTTCC
This sequence comes from Arctocebus calabarensis, assembly GCA_963573935.1. Classification (NCBI taxonomy): domain Eukaryota; kingdom Metazoa; phylum Chordata; class Mammalia; order Primates; family Lorisidae; genus Arctocebus; species Arctocebus calabarensis. Next base: position 10,593 of record CAUYON010178956.1, read on the forward strand.
CACCTCTGAGCCACTTAAGGCCTCCTCAAGGTCAGTGATGCTTCTCCCACTTCCATGCTCTGCTGTGGCGCAGAGCCAGGAGCTGCAAGGAGTGGGGGAAATCCTTCAATGAATCATCCTCTATGGGCACGTTTCCTCTTGAAGACACTTATATCATATTTATATTCTTATGTTTGTAGTTAATAAATTTAATTTATTTCTATATAAATTATTCTATCATTTGCTTATTAAATTATATAAATTTATATGCTTACTTACATATTTATATATTATTTATGTAAACCTAATATAAATGAAAGTAAAATAACAGTATACTGAAGCCCTCTGTACTAACAATTAGATTTTCATATTTTACCATATTTATTTTATCATTTTTGGCTGAAGAATTTTACTGAGGGATGTTTTGCTGAAGTAAATCACAGATTTCATGATTTTTACCCTATATTATTCATCTCTTTGAAAGGACATGCTATTACATGGCCACAGCACTATTAGCCAACCTAATAAAATTAACAATAATTCTTTTAATCACATCTAATAGCAAATCTATATTCAAATTTCCTTGATTGGTTTCAGAGTGTAGTTTTTATAGTTGGTTTGTTGAAATGAGGATTCAAACAAGGTCCTCACCTTGCACCTCTTAATCTAGAGCAATCTTCCTTTTTCTCCATGCCATTGAATGACTAATGAGTAATTGGACTTAAAAAAAAAAGCAACCCCCAAAATGCTGGCAATATGAATTCTCTCTACATGTTTCTCAGTCTAATTAAATCTCACACAGAGTTCCTGCTGCTCCCCAAGGCCACACAGAATGGCTGACAGGGACAGGAGGATGGGGAGAGGGCGTCTATTTTTCACTCCACTGTGGCTACTGTCTAGGAGGAGGCTAGTACTTGGAGGAGGCATCTCTTGCTCCTAGGCCCACCCATTAGCGCCAGGACTGTCTGTGCGGGGAGCCCCTGCCAGGGTGTGGGAATAGGTCCCTGCTGGGAACATCTCTCTCCTGACCCCTCCTTCTTCTGAATCATTCTTAATTCTCTGCTGGCTGCCTTGGTCACAGTCATCCCCTAAGGCCAGCGAACACAGCTTTGGCCACCTGCTGACCATAGCGTGGAGGCTGGAGACCTTACTGAATTATTATGCTTATTCAAGCAGCAGTTCACTTGTGGAAAGGGGAGAGGTAAGACAAAGGTTGCACTTAGATTTCTGCAAAAGGGACCCCATGGGCTGGAACCATACTTCATACATTCATCCATTCATTCACCACTTAGACATTAATCACCACTCCTCTCTACCTTCAAACAGATCTCCACAGATTTCCTGGGCTGTCATCTTACAGCCAGTTTCTCTGTGCCTCAGCATCCTTATTTATAAAAAGAGATAATAATAGATATGTACCTTATGGGATGTTGTGAGGATCAATGAGATACTGCATGAAAGCACAGAGAAAGTGCCCATTTCCCCAGGAGACATGCCATAAATATCAGGGATTATTAGCGTTTTTGTAGTCATTGTGTGAAACAGAGTCTGGGTCTCTTTTATATGTATTGAACCTTGTCTGCCAGGCTTCCCTTTGGTCCTGATCAATTTTAAGTCTAAGTTAGAGGATGCTGAGGTTTAGCAATCCTCTCAGAGTTGTATTACCAAGAGTTGCTTTTGACCATTAAGGGCGGGGCTATACCCGGCCTGACCTATCTGAGGCTCTGAAGACACCAGGCTCAGGGCAGACAAGGGCTCTGCCAAAGTGAATCTGCTTCTGAGTTTCCACGGAAGACAGAGAAAGGCAGATGGGAACTCGCCGGGATTTTAGAAGATTCTGGTATTATAAGCCTTCAATTTAGGTTTGTTGAATTGAATTCAGTTCAACAAGGAAGAGTGGATTAGGATACGAGTGATAAGATCTGGTGATGAAATTCAAGCCAAAATTATCCTGCAGTAAAAATTATTCTGCTTATGCTCTGGAAGGGACTGCTGGGGAGTCTGTTCCAGAACTTCATGGATACTAATAAGTGGATTTGCACAATGGATTTACCTGGTGGATTTACATGGGATGCTCCTGCTAGGCCTCTGGGTTCCTCCTAGGTGTCTGGAATGGAACCTCCACCATCTTAAGAGGAGTGGGGTGGGATCAAGGGTTGAAGTCACTGTACAATTTTGCTTAATAATTTAATCAAAAATATTTCTTAAGTACCAACCACATTTCAGGCTTAGTATTTGCCCTGGGAGTTGCAGGGAGGGAATGCAAAGATGAATGAGATAGATTATTACATTCAAGAAACTTGTAGTCCAATGGGGAAGGTAGACCCATATGCACATAAAAATAATTTGAAACAAGGTGGCATGAGTGCATTGAGAGAGGCCCAGAAAGTCAGCTCAGCCAAGAGGGGAGAGGTTAACAGTATCTCAGGAAACACAGCAGGCTTCATAGAGAATAGGTAGGCATTTAACAAATAGAACTTCATTCGTTCATTCAGTAAATATTTATTAAGCGTCATGCATATTTTAGGTATTGCATGAGGCACTGGGAACTGAGAGGGAAACCTATTGATGGAATGCAATAGGAGACAGAAAGACAGAGCCTGTATAGAGAAGCCTAGGCTCTTCCTGAGGGCACTGAGCTTTATCATTCCTCTGAGGCCATCACTGCAGCCCCCCAGGACAGCTGCAGCCAGAAAGCAGCCATCTTCCTTGTTTATTCCTGTCTTCTGCTCCGTGATCTTGCCTGTGTTAAGCAATATGGCACTCTCTATTCTATGCCAGAGAGAAGTAATTTCAGGTTACTCCCTAGATAGGGTGAGATTCTTGGGCTCCCAAGGTTCAGGTTCAGGTAACATCTATTCCTTTCATTCCCCCGGCTAGAAGGACCCTGAGAGCTCTTTGGGCAGACAAGAGACACCTTTGGTGGCTACCTTGATATGCAGCTCACTTGCGGCCTTGGAAGCTATATCCTCACCACTCAGAAAGTGCCAACCCCCAGAAACACAGAGGCCTGGGTAGTGTCCTTAGATTGGAGATTTGTCTCTGGGTGAGCCTGGAAATGTTCTTCTGGAGCTAGAAAGCAATCCAGACCCATGGCTGAAGGAGCGCAGCAGGCCCCCGCTTCCACCTGCATTCTTGAAACATTTACTACTAATTAATTTCTGAATTACACAACAATGTGCTTCCTAATTACACAGGGGAAGCACACTAGCAGCTGTAACAGGGTTGTTATCTATTGCAGAAGTGATTCTAATGAACTCCCCGAAATGAGAGAAGAGAGAATAAGAGGGGAGGGAAAGAGGGAACAGAAGAGTGGGAGGGAGAAAGAGAGAGAAAGACGGACAGATTGAGAAGAAAAGCCTAGGTGATTAGACCCTTCTGATCACAGGAATGAGGATGGCTGTCTCGGGCCTCAGCAGCCTGTCCCTGAGCTGTGCAGCCATCCCTGGGCTTAGAGAAGAAAGTCTTACTCATGGAGCCTGACAACTGTGCCGACACCAACTCGGAGACAGAGACAGTCGCATGCAGACCCAATGCAAGCATGATTATGGCCCAACATTGTGAGGAGAGAGACTCGCTGGGGACTGGCCACATTTTTTATCTGAAAGTTTACATTGTGGCGATTAAAGCAGATTCTAGTTTCTCTCTCTCTCTCTTTGTTTTGTTTTTATTGCTACATGGATTTCTTTCTTTTAATTTCTACCAGGTTGAACAACACATTAAAACGAGTGGCCTTTGTATCATGTTGGAGTATCATGCTTATTAAATATTATTGAGTGCCTTCTGTGTGCAGAGACGTATGCAGGGCAATAGGGCTACACATATGAGTAAGATATGATGTCTGCTTTTAGGGTGTCACTACAGTCTGAAGAGGGAGAGACATATAAAAAGGGGCTAAAAAATGAGATGGTGGGAGCAATGGTGACGCCAGGAAAAGGGAACCCCAAGGACACAGGGAAACACAAGCTCCATCTGGGGGTTCAGGAAAGGCTATGTGGCCCAGAGGAGAGGGTAAGATAGGAGTTGCCTCCAGGCTACCTAGATGGTATACTCTGCTTCCAGGTCACGGGTAGAAGGCCAGGCTGGTAGGCTGTAGGCAATGGGTGGTTATCCTGAGAGGTGGGTTGTATTTGTCACTTTGATTAGGAGATGGAAACTGCACTAGTTATTTGAACACAAAAATTTAATGTAACAACTGTCAACTAGATTATAACTAGTAACTGAATAGATAAAAAGAGTACTTCAATGTACCATGAAGATTACAACTTTGAGAAGCTGTTGTAGGATTGTGTGAACAAAGGGGACTGGTGGGAATTATTAAAACATAAGAACTTGGAAAAGAGACCCCATTGAGCTGAAACTCAGTCCTGGAGGAGCTGGTATCATGGGGAGGCTGGTTCTACACATGTAGGAAAACCTGCAAAGAGGACTAAGCTGCCGCTCGTGCCCCCTGTTGGCAGAGCTCGACAGAACCAAGTGGTCATGCAGTGCACAGACAGACTCAGAAGGGGGCTCAGCCCACAAGCTGAAAGTCAGTCATTCAACATAGATTTTTGAGCACCCACAAAGTGACAGGTGCTTTTCTGGCCCCGGGGACACACCTGTGAACAAAACAGACAAATACCCATGTTTTGGGGGACTTACACCTCAGTTGAGGGAAACAGGCAATAAACAAATAAATAAGTAAATTATGTAGCATAGATAGGAGTGTGGGGGAGGAAAGGAGGGTGTGAGTATGTGTGAGAGAGGTAAGCGTTCAATTCTAAATCTGAAGGTCTGAAAAGGCCTCTCTGAGGACATGACTTTGTAGGGCATCCAAGCTGCAGTTCGTGGGTCACATGCACATTATATGAGAATTTTTTGGATTATCAGTGGTGTAAAATATCACAAAAATTATTCATCGATTTTTGTTTTTCCCTCATCAGCTTTTGTTAGCGTTTGTGTCTTTCTAATGTGTGGCCCAAGACAACTCTTCTTCCATTGCGGTGCAGAAAAGCCGAAAGGTTGGACAGCCCCGTGCCTGAAAAACATGGGCAAGCTTGTTGTGTGGCTGTCCTGGAGAAGAGTGGATGGAAGGGAAGCCAGGAGTGCAGGCAAGCTGAGTCTGAAGAGCTGGAGGAGCACTGTGCAGAGAGCAGCAGCCAGGGCGTCAGGTCTTTAGGCCACGGTAGGGACTTCAGGCTCTACTCCAGGGAGATGGAGAGTTGCTGTGGCTTGATCGATCATGTTGAAACTTAATCCCCACAGTAGTGGTATTAAGAGGTGAGGCCTTTGGGAAAGTGAGTAGCCATGAAAGCCAGTACGAGTGGATTAGTGCCTTACAAAAGGGCTAGAGCAGTGGTTCTCAACCTTCCTAAAACCACGACCCTTTAATACAGTTCCTCATGTTGTGGCGACCCCCACCCATAAAATTATTTTTGTTGCTACTTCATAACTGTAATTTTGCTGTTATGAATCATAATGTAAATATCTGATATGCAGGATGTATCTTCATTGTTACAAAGGGGTGGTGACCCACAGGGTGAGAACCGCTGGGCTAGAGGGATCAGCTTAGGCCTCCTTTTCACCCTTGTGCCCTCTGCCATGTGGGACCCCTCACCACGCACTGAACCTGCCCAGGGCCTTGATCTTGGGACTTCACAGCCTCCGGAATGTGAGAAATCAATTTCCACTATTTATAAATTACCCAATTTAGGTATTTTTTTTTATAGCAGTATGAACAGACTAAGATAGGAGTCATTGGAGGATACGAGCTAAGGGGTAGTGTGCAGACTCAAAAACCAATGCCCTTAAATATGGCATTTTGCTCTGCTGGATTGAAGAATCCTCAGGTCCCTCTGGCCACCCCAGACTGTACCTTCACTGTCTCTCCCGAAGCATAAGACAAAGTTGTTCTCTGAAGTTCCTTCATCTGGCTAAAGTCTGCACTCACCAAAGAGAACAATTTTTTCTTTCCCTCCCTGTCATCTCATTATCTCCTACAGAAAAGAAGACCAAGAATATAACTACACCTGAACAGACTTTATATTTTTTACAAGATAATGTCTGTCTCTCAGACTTTTTCAAATCCCAAGAGAGTGGTTTGCCTGTTAAATCTCTGTTCCTCATCCATCCATTCTCCCTAGTAAGCGATTTATTGCTCCTCAACAGAATTCCTGTTCCCCTGCCTCCCATAACCTGCTGAACCGGGATCCTAGCCCCCATTCTGTCTGTAACCTCAAGATGGTATATAAGCTTCTGACCTCATTGGGGGATTGGCTCTTTATTTGGAAGGCTCCTGTGTATATATGTTAAATAAAATAGGTGTCTCTTCTCCTATTAATCAATCTGCCACCTTGGTCCATAGAGCAACAAAGTCCCACTTGCATTTTATCTGGACAATTCATATATAATATATAGTATATATGTATATATATATATATTTATGTTGGGGATTCATTGAGGGTACACAGAGCCAGGGTACATTGATTGCCTTTGTTAGATAAGGACCCTTTTGTAATTGTGTCCCACCCCCAAAAGGTGTTGTGTTGAGAGTCGGGTTGGGGAGCAGCAGAGAGATTGCCAGAGGGCTACAGTCACAACCCAGGTGGGAGGTGACAGCAGCATGTGCCAGGCTGGCAGCCGTGGAGGTAGTGAGGAGTGATCAGGTTCTGGAAGCACTTTGAAAAAAGAGTTTATAGGCTCCGCTGTCCTGTTAGATATGGGCGTGAACAGAAAAGAGGAGTCAAGAATGACCATATTTTGACTGGAGCAAATGAAGGATGTCATATGATCAGAAGTTCTAATTTGTTTGTTTTTAATATTCCAACCACTTATTATTATAAAGTGATGAAAAGTCTGTTTTAATTCATTAAGAGAGAATTAATCTGAAGTGTGCAAAGTCATAATAATCTGAGGTGTATAAATCCTTCTTCTGAATAACTCAGAACAGCCTATAGCCATGCCCCGTGGAAAGGGCCTGATCTGGCCGAGTAACTCAGAATATTTGCATGTTTTCTTTGCAATCCTCCTAGGGCCCACACAGGGCTAGAAATTCTTCCTTCTGGAAGCTGAAGGCCTTTGTGCACTCTGGGGCTCCATTCTCCCACCACATAGCCATTGCTTCTAGATTTGTTTTTGACTGCAGCTACCTAAGGATCCCCTTGTCATCTTCAGCTGCCGAGGAGGTGGCTTGCTCACATCACCGTCTCTGCATCCTCCTGGGTTTCCATTCAGTCTCCTCAGCCTCCCTAATGCTGTTTCTGGGGCAAAGAGAAAATTTCCTCTTTGCCCTCATAAGGTTCACTGAAAAATAGAGTCACAATAAAGCAGATGAATAAGAGAAAAATTATCAAAGTTATTTAATGTGTATATATGGGAACCCCTAGAAAATGTGGATTCAGCTCCCCAATGGGCTTCGGAAGCTTACATGCCTTTTTGGTAAATGGGATGTGGGCACAGAAGAGGAAATATGTTCAGGGCAACAGGGACCACCGGGGAGGACTAATGAATGGGAGTGACAATTAGCTGGCAAATACTTCTATTATGGAATTTAAGTGATCCTGTTCACACCTCTGTTCTTACAGGGAGGGGACCAAAAGGACAATTGCTTTCCTAACTGGGTCTGGACCTTAGGAAGATAAAGAGAAGTCAGGATTTCTGGAGAGTCCCTAATGGTGGTGGTGCTGGTGAGGAGAGCTCAGAGAGACCTTGAGCCTCCTTCAGCCAATTCAGTATGTTAAAATGCTGCATCCTGGGGGTAAAATATTTCCAAATTTCCTTCACTGTCAATTTCCAGATCCACATCTTGTCCCCAGCCTAAATATCTCTGACATGGTCTTGAGTTTCCATCTGCTTTCTGGGATCTCCAGGAGGTTGTCCTGAGGGTCTCTGAGATTCTCCATGGCCCCAAACGAACTCATTCTCCTTCCTTTATAGCTAAAAACCCTTCATGCCAGTTAATGCCACCACCCAGTTTTGGCTACAAAACTCTGTCATCTTTGACTTCTTCCTTTTTCTCATTGTCATGGCTAACTCCTCGCTGATTCTTATCTGTTCTCTTTCTGCCCTTTCCTGGTTTCCCCATGCTTTCCACTGCTGACATTCAGGCCATTACCCTGTTTCTCCTGGCCTGGCCACATACGGAGACTCTCCTAAGAAATTCTTCTCCTTTCAAACTCTTGCCTCTCTGTCCCCTGCAGCAGGAGTTACTTCCTTTGAGGCAAAGGAGTAAAGCAGAGTTAGACTCTGTCCTAGTAACTCTGTATAGGCATTAGCCAGGCAGTCTGTGTCAGGTACGAAAGCTACTAATTGCTACCCCTACTGCAGCAGATGTCCCTATTATCTATATGCCCTTCGGAGGACACATGTTGGACCTATTGTTGCAGGAAGACAAAGCCCAACAGAGAGAAAGAACACCCAAACACTATGTTCGTAAGTGGAAGGGCTCTTTATTTCAGCTGGCAGAGCTTACGGAAAAGAATTCAAAATGGCCGAGCTCCCCTACTGGCTTGGTCTTTCCCTTTCTATCTCTAGTCAAAAAGTTCCAACCCACAGGTACCTTTCTCATTGGTCAGTTTGAATCAAGTGGGAGATGCTGTTCCAGCCCCCACAGAGCTACAGGATTTCACAGAAGTAGAAATTTCCAGATTCTAGGAAGTCAAGGGTACAAATTTCTAAGAGCTGAGTCACTATGGAGAGGACTCTGCAGGTATATCCTTGTGATGTCCTTGAGAAGATCTTTCTCCTGGAACTCACCCTTCTTGGGTATCCTCTCTCACTATGTCATAACCTTGTAACTTCTCTGACCTTCTATTGGCTTTGAGGATAGGTGGCCCTGCACCAAGGGCATGGGCAACCTGACCTTTCCCTGAATCAGAAGGCTTTCCTATGAACCCAAGCCCTAAAATGTATGAAAGGAGGGCCAGAGATTGAGTCAGTGGATTCAGTTTTTGGGACCGTAGCCTGCGAAGCTCCTGCCCAGTGAATAAAGCCACTTCCTGTTCCAACTGGTGCCTGCGGTCGTTTGTCTGCATCGGCTCCTGCAACATTTCTTGGTTCCCTGACTGAGAAGTGAACTCTCATGCAAAGAAAGGAAAGGTCCCACCAACATTTCTTGGTGGCAGACTGCGCAGTTAGATTCTTTGGGTTGGGTTTTGCCCACTCTGCGGAACACCCCTGTGTGGACAGTTGGTTTGGTGACATGGTCCTCAGAGAGCTGCTGGGACTGATTTTCCCAGAGGAATGCCTCATCGAGACTGAGCTTCCAAGGTCCCTGCCTCAGCTGAGTACCAGGAAGGAACCGGCAACAGGTGGCACCAGGATGTCTAGAGTATGGTAGGACTTAATGGGGCCCACCACAATTTTAGTGGAATAAGAAGTCAGATCAACTGCTTGGGTATTAGGTCGCTGGCAGGTAGGAGGTGTATGAAAGAGTATGGCATGAGTGTGCATTTTGTCTTGGGAGATGGGAAATGAACAAGGAAAGCCCACCTCATTGGCTATCATGTTGAAGAACTTTAAGAAAGGGTTTATAGGTGACTATGGTGTTACTATGGCCTGAGAAAGCTAAAAAGTCTTTGTAAGTGTGAGTGGCCCTCTTTCGGGGGAGGATGGCCATCTGAGAGAAGTCTAGAGAGGTTCTTAGTGTCTAAGGTATGGCACAGAGTCACTGGGCAAGGTGGTCACCCTGACCAGTTTCCCTACATTGATACTTGGTTACAGCTAGTAGTAAACACACCACCCTGGTTGAGAGGGCAGGTAACGACAGTGCTAGCAGTACAGGGACAACCTGGAGTAGTGGTGCTGAAGATGTTGGTAGACTCCGTGAGGGAGGACCCCCTAGATGAAGTTCCACTGCCTCCATACTGAGACTGCAGGTGCTATAGTACCTGAGGAGCAGATTCTACCTCCAAGGCAGACTGAGCCACACTAGCCCAGCCAGGTGCCTCTCATGCAAAGAAAGGAAAGGTCTCAGGAGGTCAATCCTCCCCCCCCACCATAGCAGCTTGACTAAGGCCTAAACTGGGAGTCCAGATGCTCCTCAGAGAGACTAGACACACCAAAGTGGATGAGGACGGGCACATGGTGAATGGAAAATAATGGTATGTCAGCCATTCACAAGCACAGACTTACTGAACTGGAGGCATCACACTCCTTACACGGAGAGGACCCAGGCTTTGGTTGATTTGATGCAAAGCATTTTTTCAGATTCAAAACCCTACATGGGTAGATTGCTACCAACTGTTCATAATCCTCTTTAACATGGACGAGAGACACCGTGTGATTCAGGCTGCCGCTAAGTGGTTAGGTGAGAATGCCCTAGACAAGTTCCAAAACCCTCAGGAGTATGCTCAGGTCCAGCTTCCTGGAGAGGACCCCCAGTGGGACCCAAATGTGGCAGAGGACATGGCCCGCCTAACCCAGTACCAGGAGGCATTGTTGCAGGCACTGAAAAGGGGCACAGAAAACTACCAACCTAGCCCGAATGAATGAGATCCTGCAAGAACCTGAGCACCCAGGCCGGTGCTATGAGAGGTTATGTGAAGCGTTTCACCTTTTGATCCTCAGAGCCCTGAGAACTAGATTAATATGGCCCTAGTTAGTCAAAGCACTGAGGATATACAGGGAAAACTGCAGAAGCAGGAGGGGTTTGTAGGTATGAACATCTCACAGCTTCTTGAAATAGCCCAGAAGGTCTTTGTAAATCGGGAAGCAGTGAGCCGTAGGGAGGAAGACAGGTGCATGAAACGGAGGGCCAATGTCATAGCTGCAGCTCCGGAAGGCACAAATGGGGGACCCCCTCCTTTTCGAAGAGGACAGGGTCAAAGTGTGCGAGGAAGTAGGGGAGCTCGAGTAAAAGGGCCACCCTTGCAGAGGGATCAGTGTGCAATTTGCCAAGAGACAGGGCCTTGGAAGAACAAGTGTCCCCAGAGGCAAGGAAATGTAGAAAATCCTGGGGGAGAGGCGACAGACCCGGAAAGGCAGGAAGCACTCTACAACTTAGTGGGAGGGGCCCTGCTAGACTGAAGGGGACCGGACTCAGTCATCCCCAGAGAGTCCATGGTCCGAGGAAGGATTAGGGGTAAGGACATTGAATTTCTGATTGATACTGGGGCCGAACATTCAGTGATCGCCCAGTCAGTAGCCCCTCTCTGAACTGATATCATAGGAGCAACTGGGGCCACTACTGAATAAGCTTTTCGCCTCCCTTGGAAGTGCTCCATAGGAGGCTGTGAGGTGACTCATCAATTTCTCTACATGCCTGATTGTCTTTGCCTCTCCTGGGTAGAGACCTCCTAGAAAAACTAAACGCCACAATCTCGAACTATGCAGCTAAAACTGTCCAAACCAGATCTAGTGCTAGTTCTAACAATGCCACTAGAGAAATGGAGGCTGTTTGTGACTGAGCCGGGGGAGAGACTCAAGCCCGAGCTGGCCCAGTGGTGGCCAGGGGTCTGGGCAGAAGATAACTCTCTGGGGCTTGCAGTGAACCAGCCACCAGTTATGGTAGAAGTAAAGTCAGGGGCAAGGCCAGTGAGGCAATAACAGTACCGAGTGCCCAGGGAGGCCCTGGAAGGGATCCAGGAACACCTTCAGAGATTTTATCAGTTTGGCATAATCACACATTGCCAGTCCCATTGGAATACTCCCTTGTTCCCTGCGTAGAAGCCTGGTACAAAGGACTATAGACCAGTGCAGGATCTGAGGCTTATTAATCAAGCAACTGAAACACTGCATCCTACTGTGCCTAATCTGTATACTCAGTTGAGTCTGTTGCCAGCAGATGCCAAGTGGTTCACTTGCCTAGACTTAAAGATGCCTTTTTCAGTATAAGGCTGGCCCTGGAAACCCAGAGGCTGTTTTCTTTCCAGTGGGAGAGACCAGACACGGTAACTGTGATCCAGTACACATGGACCAGGTTGCCACAAGGGTTCAAAAACTCACCCACGATTTTTGGAGATGTGCTGGCTCGTAATCTCCAGAAATTCGTTGCTGAGGAATTAGGCTGTGTGCTGCTCCAATATGTTGATGACCTCCTCTTAGGGTACGCTACCCTGGAGGGCTGTGCCTGAGGCTCGGCTTGTCTTTTATGACATCTAGAGCAGGCCTGACTTGGGTGACCAACCTCGGACAGAGGCAGACTGGGACTTGAATGTAGATGGAAACAGTTATGTGATGGCGCAAGACGAGTGAAGGGCTGGGTATGCAGTGGTCACCTTAATAGAGACTGTAGAGCAGGGGTCCTCAAACTACAGCCCTATGGCCACATGCAGCCCGCCAAGGACATTTATCCAGCCTGCAGGGTGTTTTTGCCACCATGCCTGTCCTGCTTAGCAGCCAACTTGTCCCGGGCCGTAGTGCACATATGTGGAATGTGTGCAATGTGTGCTGCACTCTCTGACTCCCCTCCTTCTCTCTATCTCTTGACTCCTCCTTTCAGTCTCAAGTGACAGAGACTCGTGATCAGAGGAGTCATGAGCTTGCCTGTGCAGAGCCTGCTGCTGTCTGAAGAGCAAAGTAAGAACAAGTTAGGATTTATTTTTTTGAAGTTAGGAGGTCTATTTTTTTTTATTTTGCAGTTAGTAGGGCCTTTTTTTGTGGTTAAGGGGAACCTTTTTTTTCTGAAGTTAGGAGGTCTTTTTTTTTGCAGATGGGGGTGCTTTTTTTTTTTCATTTTAAATATTGCACTTGTATTTGTTCCCCTTTTTGTTTTTGCCTGGGGCTGGGTTTGAACCCACCACCTCCAGTATATGGGGCTGGTGCCCTACTCCTTTGAGCCACAGGTGCCACCCCCATTTTGTTTTTTTACTTCAAAATAAGATATATGCAGTGCGCATAGAAATTTATTCATAGTTTTTTTTTTAGACTATAGTCCAGCCCTCAAACGGTTTGAGGGACAGTGAACTGGCCCCCTGTTTAAAAAGTTTGAGGACCCCTGCTGTAGAGGCTAAGCTCTACCCCAAGGAACACCAGCTCAGAAGATTGAGTTGATTGCCTTGACTCAAGCCTTAGAACTAAGTCAAGGGAAAATGTGAATGCCTACACAGATTCCAAGTATGCTTTTCTGACTCTCCAAGTGCACAGGGCATTGTACAAGGAAAAGGGACTATTACGTTCTGGGGGAGTGGACATATGTATCAGCAGGAGATACTTCAGTTACTAGAGGTGGTATGGAAACCCCAGAAGGTGGCAGTGATGCACTGTCATGGACATCAACGAGATGCTTCCACCATCACTAACAGGAATGCTAGGACCAATGTTGAGGCAAGAAGGGCCACATCCAAGCTGTTCTGGTGTCAGGAGTGGCTCCCCTTATCCCATGGGTTCCAGAGCTCACACTATCTACTATCTACTCCTGAGAGGAGAAGGAATGGTTGGTAGTAGAGGGGAGCCAGAAAACAGAGGGAGGATGGATAAAGATGGCAGATGGATGAGTGGCAGTCCTCCAGCTTCTAGTAGCCACTGTGGTGACAGCCATGCACCCACTCATCTGGGACAAGAGTCTTTGGTGAAGTTGTTGGGCTTCTACATCTCCCACCTGGCAGCCCTGGCCAAAACTGTCAGTCAACAGTGTGTCACCTGCAGCCAGTTCAACATGTTCCAAGGACCGACAGTACCCCCAGGAATCCAGTTGTATGGAGTGATGCTCTTCGAGGACTTTCAGGTAGACTTTACTGAAATGCCCAGGTGTAAAGGGAACAAGTACTTGCTGGTGATGGTCTGCACCTATTCCAGATGGGTCGAAGCAAAATATCCTAACTGCACCGAGAAGGCACAAGAAGTCACCTGGGCACTCCTGAGAGGCATCATACCATATTTTTGCTCCCACTATGGATTGGGTCAGACAATGGACTGACATTCATGTCTGAATTAGTCCAGAAGACAGTGAAGATCCTTGGCATCACCTGGAAACTCCATGCAGCCTACCACCCACAGAGCTTGGGGAAGGTGGAACATAAGAATAGGACTATCAAAACAAGTTGAGGAAAAGTGTGCCAGGATTCAAACTCACAGTGGGTAGCACCCTGCCCTTGGTGTTATTCAAGATTAGGTGTACCCCCACTAAGAGGATGGGATTCTCTCCTATGAGGTTTTATATCATAGGCTAGCCCCCTAATTACAAAGCTTGTCAGGGTCCTCCTGGGAATTGGGAGAGGTAGCGTTGAGGAAGCGACTGCAAGCCCTGGGAGAAGTGACAGAAGCAGTGTCAGGATGGGTGAATGAGAGCTGTCCCATTAGTTTGTTCTCCCCTGTCCACTCTTTCTCCCCAGGCACCATGGTGTGGGTCAAAGATTGGAATGTGCCTCCCCTGAGGGAAAGGTGGAAAGGCCCTTATAATGTCATCCTGACCACATCTACTGCAGTAAGAGGAGCAGAAATTCCTGCCTGGATCCATTATAGTAGAGTGAAACCTGCCGTTGATCTGAGGAGGGGCCACCCCCACCTAAGAGGAACCGTACCAAGCAGAAAGTGACAGCGGCAGATGACCCTGCGTTCTCACAGCTTGGCCTCCCCACCTAGACAACTTCTGGACCTTGGAAGACCACCCCAGACCTTACAATCCCCTTAAGCGGGTGTTGCAGAAAATGGCAAGCCCTGCTCTAGTCACACCCTGAGAGCATAAAGAATTTATTCTTCCAGTTGGCTGAAAATGTGGCACAGTCCTTTAATGTAACTTCTTGCTTTATATGTGGAGGAAGTATGACAGGAGATTGGTGGCCATGGGAAGCTAAAGAACTTACTCCCACTAGCCTAATCCAGATGCTGCTCCTTATTGGAGAAACCTGAAGGACAATGTTTGGATCCTGAAGACCCCGATTATCAGACAATATTGACTAGCCAGAAGCGAAGGGAAAAATCTCACTATGCCAGTAGGGCAGCTAGAGTGCCTAGGTTGGAGGCTGTACAATGTTACTACTGGAATAACTGTCTGGTGGGGACTGAATCGGACAGAGCTAAATCCTCTAGACCAGTTCCCTGAACTTAGAGATGCCTGGTGGCATCCAGGATTCTCACAGGATTGGCGTGACCCCTCAGGGAATGTATTGGATTTGTGGGAATAAGGCCTATGCCCAGTTACCTAATCAATGGATTGGAAGTTGTATAATAGGCTTTATCAAACTTTCTTTCTACTGCCCATCAAGGCAGGAGAATTATTCGTACTTCCAGCAGCCATTCCTAAGGAAAAGGTCCAGTGGTGGCATGAAGACCTACAAACAGGGGAGTGGAAAGATGATGAATGGCCTCCAGAGAAGATAATACAATATTATCTGCCAGCTACATGGGGTAACCCCAGAAGATGGGTCATGGGGTTACCGGACCCCCATCTATATGCTAAATTGTATTATATGATTGTAAGCAGTCTTAGAAATAATCACTAATGAAACTAGAAAAGCTTTGACCCTCCTTGCCCACCAGCAAGGTTTTACCAGAACAGATTGGCTTTAGATTATTTACTTGCTGCAGAAGGAAGAGTATGTGGAAATTTCAATCTAACCAACTGCTGTCTAAAAGTAGATGATCAAGGTCAAGTGGTAGAAAATATAGTTAATGAAATTCCCAAATGGGCTCATGTCCTGGTATAGGTGTGGCATGAATTTGACCCCAAATCTATCTTTGGAGGATGGTTCTCTGCTTTTGGAGGTTTTAAGACCCTTATAATAGTCATTTTACTGTTATTGGGTACTTGCCTTCTCATCCCATGCTTATTGCCGATGTTACTCTGAATGATAAGAAACCTAGTAGATTTAGCTACATCTCAAAAAGCTTCAGGTGGAGTGTATTACATGAATCACCAACAAACTGTGACACAGGTTGGTGAAGATGGTGATGAGACCTCATAACAAGCTGTTTTGAGTCTCAAAGTGGGGAATGTGGCAAAGGAGTAAAGCAGGGCTAGACTCTGACCTAGTAACTCTGTACAGGCTAGCCAGGCACTCTGTGCCAAGTACGAAAGCCACTAATTTCTACCCCTACTGCAGCAGATGTCTCTGTTATCTATATGCCCTTTGGAGGATATGTGTTGGACCTATGTAGTAACCTTGTAACTTCCCTGACCTTCTGTTTTCTTTGAGGACAGGTGGCCCTGCACCAAATGCATGGGCTGACCTGACCTTTCCCTGAATCACAAGACTTTCACATGCACCCAAGCCCTAAAATCTGTAAGAGGAAGTCCGGAGATTGAGTCAGTGGACTCAGTTTTTGGGACACTAGTCTGCTGAGTTTCCCGGCTAGTGAATAAAGCCACTTCCTCTTCCAACTGGTGCCTGTGGTCTGTGTTGGCATTGGCTTTTGCTACACCTTAGCACTGAGTGTGTTATGCTTTTCCTTCCTCAAAACATTCATTGTTACCCTATTGCCAATAGAATGAGTGTCAAGTCAAACCCCTTAGCATAGTGCTCAAGACCCTTCTTGGATGTGTGAACTAAGCCCCTAGTATGAACTATGGCCTCTCTGCCAAGTGGACCCAGAAATACCCTATAGCTGAGTTGCAGGCCATCAAAAGGGATGTCAGGACAATGGCTTTAAGATGGTGGCCGAGTAACAGCTTCCTTGCAACTGGGCATGGTGAGACTGGGGAGAGAAGAATTCAGGCATCTCTGGTTGGCGAGATCTACCCATAAACATCCCTTTGGGGACACAGGGAGACAGCGTGAGACTTCTGGACCCCCTGAAGAAGGCAAAAGCAGTGGAGATCTGGCAAGTGGTTGTGTGTGTTCATTCGGTCTAATCCTGCTGGCAGCTGTGGCTATGGCAGCAGTGAGATTGCAAACTGGAAAGGCCTTACCTGTGAGCTGTTTGGGTTTCTTTTGGACTTAGCACTCAGTTGAACTGCCTTGGGAGAACTGGGGCAAGAGTGTGGGGGTCTTTGAGTGTTGTCTGGGGCTCCAGACAGAGCCACCGAGCCAGACAGAGCTACCGGTGTTTGGTTGTGGGCTATGTGGAACCATCTTAGGAGAACTGCCCCAGCAAGCTCTACCCTCAGAGTTGCAGAACAAGCATTGGGCGAGAGTGAGTAATGTAGTGACTGAGCAGCCTAAAGGTGGGGACTGGGATGCCTTGCAGCCTTAGTCCTCAGGGGCATAGGGTAAGACTGGTTTTGGCATACTGGGTAAGTGGATAGGCACTTAAGGAGTGATCCCAGCCACAAGCACTTTCCTGGGAAAGCTTCTGCTTAGCCCAAGTTAGCAATTTAAAGTGTTTTGTAAACAGGCTGCAGAGGATTTAAGCTCTCCACCCTGTGGGGTTTGAGAAATCATTAGAGGTCTCCAGTCTCCATTTTGTTCAGCCATATTAACATTGTGATTAACCTATCATACCCCAGAAGATCACCTCTTGCCCAGACAATATTACCAAGATATATATACTGCTTTCTTTCTTGGTTTTGTTTTGTTTTGTGGATTTTTTGTTGTTGTTGTTTGTTTGTTTTCATTATTGTTGTTTTATTTTTAATTTCAACATTTTCCTTAAAGATTTTTCTTTTCTTTTTTTATTTCTTCGTTTTTCTAGTTTAAATATAATTTTCCATTGTCTTTTCCAACAATTAGACTTCAATTTTGCTCGTGTTTCGACCCATAGTAATTGCTTTTTTCCCCAATCTTATCCTGTAAAGTTTTTGGTCTGCTTGTTTTGATTTGATTTATTGCATTTTTGCCTTCTCTCTCTACTTGGTGGAGGTGGGGTACTGTGTCCAAACAGGCTG